>VZTO01000016.1:0-39421 GCA_013400615.1 Syrrhaptes paradoxus
CCGTACTTGTAGGTGGTCCAGGACTCTTTCCATGTGATTTCGGTGGTATAAGTGTTTCTCTGGACAACAGTCCAACCCTTGCCTTCGGTGTCCATGTCGCACCACACCACGCGCGGAGGAGACCCTGCCGGCTGGATGACGTACACCCCGCTGGGGCTGCTGCTGGCAAGGCGGCTGCAGTCTGCGGGGAACCCTGCGGCAGCAAATCGAGCAAGACATGAGGGACCTGTCCTGGAGGATGCACTGGCAGGTTACTGTGGGGCAGCTGTACTGATGCTGCTGACGCTGGACCTCACTGGGTGCTCCACAACCAGTGGAATATGTTAGGAATGCTTCTTATCTGCTGGTGACAAGGGGCAAGAATTTCCCTGCTTTGCAGTTTAGGATTGCATGCAGAGACCTGCCGTCTCTCTGGGGCTGCAGGCATGGGGACACTCGCACCCAGCACCTTGGAGCCTGGCTGCTCTCAGCGATGGACAGCTCAGCTGCACCCATGCCTGGCAGCTCGTTGGCCGTCCCCCTGGCACCTGTACTCACCACCCTGGAAGCTGGCTGCACACGCTGGGCTCATGTAGAGGAGAAGCATCCCCACCATGGCGGGCAGGAGGACAAGGTCCCCGTGGAACCGGTGTGTCCCAGCCTGGAGCCCTGGAGAGGAAAGTGACCATCACCGTCAGGATCCCTGGGCAGCCCCCAGCCACTGGGGAGCTTGGCCCAGGGAAAGCAGAGCCGCAGGGCACAGGCAGGAGCAGGGGGCTCCCAGGGTGGTGGAAGTTGCAGCTTCAGTGCAGGCTCTGGCTTTGTCACCCTCCTCCTCAGCCCCTTCCCCACACCAGAGAGCAACCTGCAGTCATACCTCAAGTTTCTCCTAGATGTGGTTTGGTTTTTTTATACAGGTATGTATATTTTTATACTAGAGGCAAAAGGGTATTTTTATGGGAAAGAAATAAATCCATGTTAGGGGCATTCAAAGCAAACAGCTCAAAGCACTGCAGCCGAGTTTGGTGTACAAAACCCGGTGCTCCAGGTGCAGAGCAGGCTGTTCACAGGGATGCAGGAAACAACCCAGCAGCAGCAGCAGGAGAGAACTAGAAAGAAAAGGCTGGGCGGAAAGAGGAGAAGTGGGGTGGGCACTGGACACTCCCATCAGCTCCCACTCGAGTGGTCCCCCACTGCTGTCACTTAGCTTGGCTTTCTACTTGCATCCCCCGGAGCTGTGAGTGCTGCAGAAAAGGAGCCGTGAGGAAGAGGAGAACTCACCCATCACCACCGTGCTGCCGAGCGGACGCCGGGAGCCTGAGCACTCAGTCCCACTGCTCTCAACTCCATGCTGGCCTCTTTCCCTTTATACCTGGGTCTCTCCCTGTACACACCTCCTCTGTGTGAGGATCTCAGCTGCCCTGTTTGCATGGACAGTGTTAATAATTGTGTACCCATCTGGTGGCTTCTCTTTGCTCAAGATTAATCAAAGAGGCCTTCAGGATTTTTTCCTGTTGAAAAATAAAGTCCTCCAAACCTCCCAGCTGTAGGGTGTTTGTCAGCTGCAATATACTGGACCTGCCCAGGAGTTAAATCTTTCCGGGAACCTACCAACTGCTGCAGGACAAAAAAAGGAGCTAAAGGAGAGGGGAAAGGCAAACAGAAGGGAAGGAGTGAGGATGCCAAGAGTACAGGGGAGATTTGTATCGTCCGGAGATTGGAGAGGGTAAAACCTATGGGCAACAGCTGCCAGCTCCCAGCATGTCATGACACTTCTGCAATGGCCAGAGGTCTGTCTTAGCCTCCTTCCCTGCAGAGAGCTGCCAAGAAGCCAGGCCCAGAGCTGGACTGCAAACACTGACGCCTTCTTACCCCTCGATTAGCAGAGGCTGAGGGCTGAAGGCAGCAGCCTGTCCTAGGGGCAATCCCTGACACCTAGATGCTTGTGGCAGCTCTGAGGGGTATCTGCTGCGGTGGGATCAAAGAGTGAACTCCGGTAGGTGGTGAAGAAGGATCACTTTATTGCTCTTTTACAACTACTTTTATGGTCTTTTACTGCTGTGAATACGCCATCTACAAAACTTTTCACTGGCTACTAACAACACACTATTTTCTAGTGAATTCATTCCCTGATTTACATCTGGACCTTTCCATTGTTTGCTGCCACGTCAGCTCTCCTTCCAGCCATGTCGGGTCCTCCATCACCTCCTCTTCCATTCTGCTTAAGGGCAAAGCCGCCTTCTTCTGGTCTCTTAAGGGCAAAACTTCATGTCCCAGAAGTCAAATCCTAATTCGGCATCTTCTCATTCCCCTGCAGGTATCTATGCAGTACCCCTTCCCCTACACTTCCCTTCCTTAGCCCATATGTCTTGAGAAGAAACAGGCTGGGGAAAGCTCTGCATACCTCCCGCTCTTCCCCACTGCATGTAGGGTTGGCATCGACCTGGCAGCCCGGTCCAGGCTGGGTGCTGCCTGGGATGGCACCTTACACACACTCACAGAGCTCACCAAGCAGCAGCTGCAGCTGTGGGGACCACCTTTGCCAGGGAAGGTTTAACTTGTTTCAGGCATTACCGCAGGGTGTTTCGGCAAACCCTCAGGACTGGGCTGGAGTCTCCTCCCGTTTCTGTCTGCTTTCAGTCCCTCTTTTCACTCTACTCCTATTCCCCTCTTCTTTCAATCCCTCTTTTCATTCTTCTCCTGTTCCCCTCTGCTTTCAATCCCTCTTTTCACAGAGTGCCTTGGTCCTCACCCATCCCCTGCCGGCTGGCTCCCCCAGACCCCCCTCGCAGCAGTCCTGCGGAGAGTTTGTATTCCTGCGTGTCACTAAGTGGCGGGTCTTTGTCTGGCTGCAGTACGCTCCATCTTCTAGAAGGTGATCTGGCAGCAGATCCCACAAGGGGAGCGAGGGCAAGGGAGGAGTGAGGGGGCAGGCACATCTCGCCATCTGCACGGGGGCTCAGTCCCCTCCGCTGCCCCTTCTCCCTTGCTCCGTAGTTCAGCTCCACTTGACACCTCTGCACTCCTTGGCTGGGCTCACTGCTCTGAGGCTGCTCCTGCCCCATCACCAGGCTCCTCCAAGGGCCAGCAGCACCAGGACAGTTTGCCACAGGGTCCCTGCTGCAGGGACCCCTTTTAGGTCTGTCCAGTGAGGGTGGCAGGAGGCAGTGAAGGGTGTCAGCAGGCAGGGCCACCCCAGGGCTCACTGGAGTCACACGCAGGGACGGATGGGGATGAAAACCACAGCTTGGCACCTTGGCTTTGGTGCCAACACTTGGTGTCCTGGTGGGTGTGGGAGCCCGGTCTGCTCCTGTGGGGCTTGGGGGGGCTGGCTCAAGCGGCTGGGAAGACCCTTTTAATCTTTTTGAAATTGGGCTGCCAGAAACGTATCAAAGTCGAATGGTACAGACCCAGGGTATCTATCAAGAGACTTCAGGAAGGGCTTGTAAAAGGAAAGGTGCTTCATTAAAAGGAAACTGCTGAGGAGCAGTCCTGGATCAGGTCTCAGATATTCACTGCTGTCCAAAAGCACAACAGATACTACTGCAATGTGGAGTTGGCAAGAATTCTTTTTTTCTGTGAATATGTGTGTAAATTTGGAGCTGGTAATTTTACAAGGGGCTGGTGTGGGTCAGGGGAAAGCATGTCCCTTGGTGAAAAACATCCTCGTTGCTGTACTGAAAGGAGAGTCACTTAGTCTCGGAGTAACCCAGAACAGGGCACAGCCAGGCGCTGGGGCGATGCCAGGGTGTGCTGGCACTGGGACCTTCACCACCACCTGCTGGTCTCCTGGGGGACAGCAGAGGTGGCAATGCCACCTGGGGATGAAGGACCTGGGGATGAAGGCAGCATGGGGTCAAGCAGCCAGCACAGTTCTGCGGCAGGAGAGCCCATGCGGGTACCTGACGGTGCTGCAGAGCATCCCAGGGCTGACACAGGGACACGCTCCAGCAGCTCAGCGGCTGCTGGTGGCCAACCATCAATAAATATCTCACCGTAGTCCTAAACTGGTGTAAATAAGTTATAAGCCAGCATTGCCAGGCTATGCCACAGCCCTCCTTAGCACTCCCCTCCCATTCTTGTGCCACTTGCAAGGCTGACTTCAGACTGGACTGTTCAATGTCCATGAAGCATTTATTCCACTTCACCCACAGTCATCTTGTTAATTGAATCTGCAACCAGCTCTGTGACAAGGGCTGCTCCCCAGGTTATCTGTAGCTGTGGAGTCAGAGCTGAACCCTCCAGCAGAGCCTTGGCTTCAGTGGGAGGGCTGCGGGACCTGCCCCACACCGGCACTGGGGCAGGAGCACCTCTGCACACACAGCTGCCCCATGGGACGGGATACTGCTGGAGGGCTGGCACCAAGCCAAGCAGCTGCATTGCTGGGGGCAGGGGGGTCAGGGCTGGGCATGAGGCCCCTTTGCTGCCCTGGTGCGTGCGGGAAGGAGGGTGCAGTGTCAGAGAGCACGGCTTATCCTCGTGTGATGCACTATGCTGGGGTAGGTAGGTCACAGGATGTCCCCACAGGGTTTGGCATCAAATCCCGTAAGTAATAACAACATCAAGGAAAATCCTTATCAGGAGCATCTGCCAGTTCGGTGGAATTCTGTGTGAGCATCAGATGCTGTTTGCTGAGGCTTGTTTGGGACCTCTTATCACAGAAGCGCAACAGCTGGTGCGTGAGCAGAGGTGCTTATGAATGGAGGGCAAACAAAACGTGAATTTCCAGCCTTGATGACAACCGAAGGGTGAGTGTTGTAGTTTGGGTCAGCCGGCCCCGCCTCACTCGTCAAGTCCTATATAATGGCAGTGTTGGCCACCCTGCCATCAGGGCAAACCTGCCACCTCCTGCTCCCCAGGGTCCCTGCAGAGACAGCATGGGTGAGTGTGGGATGGGATGGGATGGGATGGGATGGGATACGATGGGATGGGATACGATGGGATGGGATGGCACTGCTGCATGTAGCTGGGCATCCCTGCATCCTCTGCCTGCCTCTGGGATTCTGCCACCACACTGCAGCTCTGCTGGTCCCATTGACCCAAGGCTTCAGGGTGGTGGGACAACCCTATGCCTGCTGTACCCCTACCCAGGTCACTGTAACTCCCCTGATCCTCACTCTCTCTCCTCCATTCCTGACCACAGGCAAAACCATCCTGCACTGGGTGGTGGTGTAAAGGCAACATTTATTTAATTTATATTTGTGGCAGAGCCCAAAGTACAAAAAAAAAAAAAAAAATCAGAATGGAAGCTAAATAATGTATTAATCATTCATCATCCTCATAAGTCCTCCAGGGTACTGAAGCTGGGTGGGCAAGCTGTAGGCACAAATCTACGGAGCTGGCCATGAACAAACTGTCCAAAGGAGTCAAATTGCTCAGGTTTCAGATGCTGGCAGAAACCATCCTTTAAAGTGTAGAGTGTCCCGGCCCAAGTGCCAGCTAGGATGCACTGGCCCTCGGCACGCCCCTGCAGAAGCCACCTTCGTGACGTGTAGCAAGGGTCTGAAGCTGGATCAGTGCTGCTGGCTCCCTGCAGGATGCTCTCCTCCTGGAGCTTTCGTGGAGCGGGCAGCTTCCAGTCTCTGCACAGTGCCCTGGTGGGAGGGGGCAGTTCTGGGACAATTTAATGAAGTCCCTGACTCCTAGGGTGCTGCCAGCATTGTGGCCACAACAGCTCCTTTCTTTCCAAGATCTCAGGTCCCTGTACCTTGCTTATCACTGCTGCAGTAGCTCCTGACTGTCTCAGGGTAACAGCAGGACCTACAAATCGGCATGCTGTCTTGCATTACTAGAAGATGTTTTTCTCAAGACATGCACAGTGATGCTGGCTTAGCGTCTCGATTCTGGGACCCAGTGCTCCTTGCTTTAGCCCAGACCACAGCCAAAGAGGATGATCCCACTCTTGGAAGTAGCAAATTTAGACCTGTAGGTTATAATCAAAGTCTGGGTGAAAATTTTTCTCTCAGGATGTATGCCTTTGCAGAATGCTTGTTTTTGGAAAGAGACGTTCATACTTCTGCTGCTTGGTAAAGTGAAAGCATAATTAATGTTGTGGACTTGTCTGCTTTGTGCATTTGTTTTAACTTCTGCTGAATTTAGTTAGCCAGTTCTCTTTCAGAGGGCTTACATTTCCACATTGACCATGTGTCTTCTCTCTCCAGCTGCTCATCGCTCCCATCTTCTCTTCTTCGCCTCTGTGCTGGCCCTGCTAGCCCCCCGTCTTGCTCTGGACGTTGAAAACCTGGGAAGACTGAAAGCCAATTTAGATGAAATCATTAATCTCGATCCCCGTGAGCCCTATCCTGGTATGTGTCTTCTCTCTTACATCCCTATACTCTGTTCATCCAAACATTAGGAACCTTCTCCTCTCTGCACAGATGTGGAAAATAACGTTGGGGAAGGGCAGTCACACTCAGAAATAAAAGGAACCTGATCAAATCTTCCTCCAGTTTCAGATCTTAATCAAACATCGTCAGATTTGGTAGTTGAACCTTCTTTGTTATTGACAAGACAATATGTGGCAGCTGTCCCATTTTTCCCCTAGAAAAAACAGGGAGCTGTAGATATTCAAAGGAAGACCTTTTCTCTTTTCAGAGAAATTTTGCATAAGTGACCAACCAGAATGCTTTCTGACGCTTGCACGTGGCTAGATGACATGATACACTGGTCACGCCACTGGTGGAGGTGACATGTCGGGAGGCTCTCAGGGAACCCTACCTTACGAACACGGGTGCTGTGATTTCTCTGTAAATAATTGCTGTCTTAAACGCTTTGAGCTCCTTTTCCTCTCTGATGGTTTCTGAGGCTCTTTATGAATGGAATGGACACATTAATCCCTTCATCCACCACTGAAAAGCAATGCAGGGTTACAGCAATGTCACTCTCGATCTGAAAACACATGCAGTCTGTTTCCTTCTCGATCCCACTTTTCTAGCAGCATCTCCCTGTCCTCATCACTGCTACTCAGATATGCAAACCCACTTCATGCAACTCTGCAAAGCCACAGTGCTGAGTGGACCAAATAGGCAGCTGCTCAGTGACTAGAGCATTACCCCTCCTTGAATCTTATCCCTTTAAAGAGTTTACAACCAAAAGCTATCATATAAGAAGGAAATGAGCCCAAGGGCATTGCTGAAATGCCCTACAAAGAACTTAGTGCTGGAAATAATATCCTGCAGAGGCTGGAGTTACCTCTGTGCTGTGGCACAGGGCTGCTCATCTCACTCTTTTTGTTCTTCCCAACACAGATGAAGACGGAGAGAACATGCGGCAGATCAGAGCCAGTGACCCTCAGCAGAGAGAGCAGCGCAGTAAGTGCCCCCACCACCCTGCAGGGAAGAGGGAGAGCTGTAGGCAACAAGGGTCCAACAGCGATGGGCGAGCAACAAGCCTGGGGCTAACCCTGCTCAGCGCTCAGGGGCGAGAGTCAGACACAAGGCCACTCGGGCATCGCATGCTACTAGTGACAGCTTCACATGGGACCATGTCTCACAAGATCCCAAAGGACTTTACAACTGCTACTTACGTGCCACTAGTCCTCTTCTCTGCTGTAGAGCTCTGGCAGGGCAAGCAGAGGATGTGCCTCCCAAGCAGTCTTGCTGGGGTTTCACAGCTGGCCCCGGGTCCCATGCCAAAGGAGTAAGGTTTTCTCCTCCCAGTCCCAGGGATGCAGTGGATAGCAGGGCTGCGGGAACAGCTCACTTGCTCGTTTAAGCTTCTGCGTAACTGTGTAATAAGAGCCCTCACCACGCCAAGCTTGGACCTCTGCATCGTTACGAGGGAGGAGAAACATCTGAACAAAGGGAAAGGCTGAGGAAACAAGAGCATGAGCCAGAAGGAGAAGCAAATACACTTTCACAGTATATGCATATTGTCTTCATCACCGTATTTCCCTTACCAGAGGTTTCTGCTTTTACACTTACAGTAAGGAACACAGCGGCAGACTTTTTACTATCCTGGCAAAATCCCGCATCTGCCCATTTTCTCTAAATCCCTCTCAGAGGGACAGACAAGCATACAGAGGGGTTGCTGTGCCTGTTGGTCCTTCATGTTCTCTCCTGTCCCAGGTTGGCCCAAGGACTGCAGTGAGATCCCTGCCGGCAGCCGCAGCGGCGTCTACATCATCCAGCCCACAGGACTGCACCCCATCGTGGTGTACTGCGAAATGAATGGGACGGACAGGGGCTGGACAGTCATCCAGAGGAACCGGCGGAGCACGGAGATCACCTGGGCTGAGTCCTGGAGCACCTACAAGTACGGCTTTGGGAACGTGAACACCGAGTACTGGCTGGGCACCGAGTACATCCATCAGATCTCCAAGCAGAAGGTCTACCAGGTCAGGTTTGTCATCTGGGATGCCGCAAACAACACCAGGTTTGCAGACTACAACCTCTTCAGTGTGGAAGATGAATCCCAGGGCTACCGACTGAGGCTGGGANATCAAACCAGCTTCCTACTGCTAGCTGCATTTTCCTTTCTGTTCAACCTGAGGCTAATTCTAGCTGCGCAAAGTGATGCAAAAAGGCAAAACATGTCATGCCCAACCCTAGTGTCCTAGGGGGCTTTTGCTGAGGTTGATCATGTCCTAGCTACTGAAAAGAATAAGGCATCTTCCACTTCTCCCTCCTGCAGATTCCCTCTACTCCTCAACTGTGCCTTTATCCTTTTGTTCAGTCAGACCATTTTAATTATGTTCATAATCTTGCAAGATCTTGAGTTTCCAGATGTGTAGTGTGCTTCAGATAAAATGTGGAATGATCAAACACCAGTGGATCTGTACAGCTGAGTAAGTTAATTTACATTCTTCAGGCGAACTACCTAATTTTCACCTGATGAAGATCTTGATCAAGGTACCAATGTACACAGTCAAATTCCCACTCTACACCTTCTATATGTCAGGCTTATACAGTAGTTAAATATTCAAATAAAGCTATTAAAAAAAAAAACTGTCTCAGTTGTAAAAGTCTATTTCAAATCTTCAAAGTGCTCACAGAGGTTAGTGTGTCAGGTTTCCACCAATGAAGCTCAGCTTTCCTGTAGGACAGACATTGGGGACTGCAGGGCAAAAGCAATGCGTAAGTAATACTTGAAATACTTCTGCCTCTGCACACAGTGGTTTTGTGTAAGCATAGGAAATGTCAAAACATTTTCACTTTTCTCAGCAACAGTGAGTTTTAGGTTTTGCTGTCCATGCAGCTCAAATCCCTAAGTGCCGCGGGGAGTGCATCCCCTGAGCCAGGGCCACGACGGCTTCCAAGAGATGGCAACACGGAGGGAAACACCATCCTGCCTCCACTCTTTTGAAACTGAAAAGACATTTCAAAGTGCCATGAAATTTCCGTGTGGAAAGGTGTCCTGTCTCCTCCCATCCCCCTGGTATCCGCAGGGGATTTTGCTGTCAGATCAGCCAGTGTCGTGGCTTGCAGCAGGCACTGCTGCTCTCCCGCCCCTCACCGCAGGGTGACTTCCACAGGCACCACCTGCAGAGCGGGGAAGCAGGATGGGTCCATCGGTGCCCTAGTGTTCCCCTGACAGGACGATGTGATCGGGAAGCCCTCAAGCCCAAGGTGAGCAAGGGAAGCAGCCTGCCCTCAAAAACATCTGAGCAACCCCTTGTTCTCACGACTGGACTTTCTAACAGGACCCCAAGACAGCGCCTGGGCTCTCCAAGCGCTGAAGCGTGTAACAGGCTTAACAAAGAAAGGATGCAGGCTTAACACAGTTCACGTAGAACTAACACATCCCAGGAAAGGTGATACGTGTCAGATATTTTATGTCTTAGGGATTTTAAGAGATGTGAGAGGTCTCGTTTGAGAAGGAGGGACTCAGATCTGAACCAGCAGGAAAGAGCAGAGTGAAGGAGCACTGGAAGAGCTCGGAAGATCTCTGGCACAAGGCATCACCAGGTAAATTAACACACCAACATTTGCATTGATTTATGTCAGGACTCAACATTACAGGTCAGAAAATGCAGAATTCTGTCTTCAAGCAGGATTTATCATCTCTGACAGGGTCAAGCCCATGGACACACCAATTCCACCACTGACCATCAACCCACCAATGCAAAAACTACATTTCTCACAAAAATCATGGCTTTACATTTTTATTGAAAGGACTGACGTGTTCCCTTCTTTGAGGGAAAAAGCACATCAGCAGATGCCATCCGTTTCAGGTTCTAGCCACTGTGGTATTAATGTGCTGACAATGCCTACCGCAGCATGTGAATTTTAGTGTTTCTTCGGCTCGGTGCGATGGGAGCTGCCTTCCTCATAAATGGAGAAAGATAGGCTAGCAGATAAAAACTGGTAAAAACCAAATCTTTTATTATCTTGTTATGCTTGTGGGGGATTTTTTTACACTATGGTTTTACCGGGTCTGTGTGTCTGCCTTTTGAAGTGGTATTTCTCTCCCCACCTCCTACCACCTCCTGTTCAAGCCCCCTTTGCAGGGAGTCATGAGGTGCATGACAGGCAGGAGGAGGCAGCTGCCAGCTCAGAACGAGGACTGTGCTCAGTGTAGGAGATAACAACTTCAACAAAAGTGTTCTCGGCTGTCAAACTTGGGAATTTCCTGTTGCAGTTAGAAATCTTTCCTTGGCTAACTCTCTTGCCTTGAGATAGATGCGGAAATGTGTGACCAGAGCAAGGCTCTGCTAACGCCCTCCCCGTCAGGACCTAGTGGATGTGCACCCATCGTGCACTGCCGAGAGGGCAGAAGGCAGCAGCACCCACCTGCACCGTCTCCTTAGCTAGATGCAGAAAAGTCTCTTTTGTGCCAAGTCTACACCTTGCTTTTTCTACAAACCCCAGGGCTGCTGTGTGCCCTAACATCTCTTCCGCTCTCTCCAGAGAGGCCCGTTCAGCTCGTCCCACAGTAACAGAGACGCGGCGTGGCAAGCTAGCCCTCCCCAGCGACGTCCTCCTTCTGGGCAAGCACCCATTACTATCAACAAACGCACTCAAAAAGGCGATGTGGAAAGAAGTGATTTGAAAATGCAAACTCCTTGCTTACACTTCTGCTGGTCTCCAGAGGGTGCTCTTGCCCCAGGGCTTGCCAGGCAGCTTCCAGCGTGGAGGAAGTGTTGCAGGCACGGACAGCCCAGAAATATCGCCCAACAAGTCCAGCTGCGGGCTGGGATTTTCTCTTCCATGTTCATCGCTCTGTCCTCCTGCAGGGAGTGCTGAGAGCCTGTCAGCACAGGCTGCACACACGGGAGAGGGCGAGCAAGGCTGGCTGAGGAAGAAAGCACCAGGAAGAGCATTGCATGGATATACAGCAGAAAAATACCTTCCAGCCAGAGGGAATACAGTCAACTCTCTCTGAACCAGGGTTTCACAAACTTTTCCAAAGGATTTAATTATCTGGGATGCCACCATCTCTTTTGGAGAAGAAACTGACATTCCACCTTCCCCCAAAAGCTTTTCCTACTTTCCCTTAGCCGCTGCCTCGTGGTCCGACCCCTTTCCACTTGGCACGGGGCACTTCCCTCCCTGCGAGTGCACCCTTGGCCCTGGTTCCTCTCAAGGCCGCATCAGGTGATGTCTGTGCAAAGATCAGCTCCCGGTGTCCGGACGAGCAGAGGGAGGCCGAGCACGGTGTGATGCAGATGTGTCGTGCTGTGTGCCTGCCGCAGCACTCCTGCACACAGGGGCTCCAGCTGCGGGGTTTGCGGGAGTGCCCAGCCTCCTGCTGTGCTTTTCTTTGTGCCCATCTGCCCGCTGGGGAACAGAGATGGGTTCCCAGCCCCTAAATTTACCTTTTGTGGGTTGTCTCTCTCCTCCATTTCACAGCAATCTGGTCAAATCCTGCCCAGATCGATAAATCTAGCTCCATGGGTGCCCACGCGCTCGGGGCAAGCAAAGGCTGGCTCCGTTCACAGGCAGGGGAGGAAGAGGAGCGGCACACCAGAGCCAGGATATTGCAGCACCAGCACACCTGTGACAAGTGGCAGCGTCCCCAAGCTAGCCTCACTTGCAAAGGAAGGAGCACTTCCAGCAGCTAGAGACAGAGACAGGGCCAGATCCCCACGGTGAGTCACGGATCTTCAGATTTAAGAGCAAAACCCAGCAGTAATTCTGACGGAGCTGTTTCTCATTAAGGCCATGTTTCACTTACCGCTTGTTACAAGCTCTCTGTTTCTAGCAGGGATGCTGTGATTTATCTGGACACTACAGCCACGCATTTCCCAAGCAGTCCCCGGAGCCCTTTTCCAGTGATGTGCAAAGATCCTGTGAGGTCACCTTCTCACGTACGTGGTACTTGGCCACACCAAGAGGGCTTGCCTTGGCACCCGGACCCTTCAGTGACTTGGAGTGTGTCATAGGAATAAAGCCTTAAATCTGACCCCTATAACAGAGCACCAAGGCAACAGGCTGCAGCCTAGGTGGCAAAACTGCACCAATACCTCCTGCTTCCACCTCCTCCAACCTCTGCTAATTGAGCTCTGGGATGATAATGGCTTCTGGGATAGTTGTTGGCATTTTCTTGATTACAGAAAATCCTATTAATCAGGTAGCAACAAGAACACAGTACCAGGTTCTGAGTCATTTGGCAGGTGTGTGGTTTCTGCTGCAGGAATTTGGAGATCCAGCCCTCCCAAATGAATGCTTTCACAGCAAGACTTCAGGTGGCCATGCCATCATGACACTGGAACTTGCCATCACTCAGGGGTCCTCAGCCTCCAACGTGATACTACATCTCAGCAACACCTTTATCAGGATTTCTCTCCTGCCACCCCCTGTGGCCTTGTGCAGCAGCACTGAGGGGGGCTTGGGTGTTCCCAGAAATTCAGGGATGGCCATGAAAGCTTCTGGTGAAGAGCTTCAGCTCCAGAGGGGGTGGGTACAGTGAGCTTATTACAAGATATTTCAGTCTCTTCCTCCATTCTTCAACTGCCATGACCCCATGGGAGATCTGGCAAGACCAGCAGCATGGCACCACGTCCTTCACCCACCCCTGCAAAGCAAGAACCACTGCAGGCACTGCTGGTTGGACTGCACCCATGTTTTGTGTGCCAGCATCCCGCAGTCCAGTCCTTTAACATTAACCCAGCCCTTTCTGTTGGCCTCCATTTGGTGTCTTGGATGGAGCTTGCCTGCAGAAATTTCATCTGCTTCCCAATGGAAAATGGGGCCTCAGAATAATCTTCTAAGAAATGTGGTAAACTCACAAGAGCAGGGATGATGGGCTTCAGGAACACAGATCCCAGGCTACCTTCTCCTACTGAGTGGGGGGAGCTGTCAGGGAGAGGCAGCTCTCCAGCAGTCAGAACAGGAGCAGAGGAGTGCCTTGCTGCTTGTCCCAGGCGTCCACCTCTCTTCAGTGATGCAGCAAAAGACTGAGAGAAGCTCTGAAGGACCACAGCCTCCAAAGCACCACTATTTGGGCATATCCTGGGTGAAAAATATCTTCTATAGGGAAAAAGGGAATGATAGAAGATATAATTTCCTTTTTTTTTTTCCCCAGACCTTTTATGCATCTGCAGCCAAAGACGGAAAGTGCAAAGAATTTCTCTGCAGACTCTTGCATGAGCCTGTGGAACAGTGGTCAGTGCAGATGGCTATGACAAGCTGGAGATGAGCCCACTCTGAGGGTTTTGTTTCACCCTGTGCTCACCAACTCCCATCTGTGCAACAGGATGCTGAGGGCGAGCTTGCACCTGTGTCCTCAGTTCCCATGAGGGAGTTTTCTTTGTACACGCAAAGTATGTGGACCATCAATTTTAATAGTTCCAGTGCCCCACCAGTTTATCTAACTCCTTTTGAGTCCATTTAAACTTCTGGTTACACAACCAGAGATGAACTTGCTAGCCGTTCCTTTGCCTGGTGTCCCTGGCTCTTGTGCTGTGAAAAGTGCTGAATAACCACTCTCTAACCACTCTCTATTCCTGCTACATCAGTCTCTACATCCCTAGCACTCTTTATTCATCTCTTTTCTAACATGGGCAGCTCTGCTCTATCCAGCCTTTTCTTGCAGGGCTGCCGTTCCCACCTCACCCAGTTTCCTCATCCTGTGCCCTTTTCCAGTACTTCTACATCTGTTGTGAGCCAGGTACTAAAACTGCACACAGCTGTGAGCAGCAAGTGATGTTTTCTGCTGAAAGTTTCTGAAGTCCTTTTACTTTTCAATTGCTCCTGAAACTTCAGCTGATGTTTTCAGATAATTGCCAATAATTACCCTCAGATCATTATCTTGAATGGCAATAGCTGACTTAGAGCCCACCTCTGCGTACAGCTTAGGGATGTGCTTCACTTTATCCTTATCAACATTGACTTTCATTCACCGTTTTATCACCCACTCTGCAGCATGAACTCCTCCTGTGCTTTCTCCCGTCACCTTTGGATATGACTGTTCTGAACTACTTTCTCCACCACAAAATGTTGTCACCATGCTGGTTACTGTCTTTTCACCATCACTCATGAATATGCCCCAGGAGAAATACTTGTAGCATCCAATAGGCAATCTCTCTGCACTGTGAAAATTTACAGATTAGTCTTCTCTTTGCTTCCCAGCTTTGCAAACCATTGATCTGTTATAGCTCAGTGTCTTTGAAAACTCTATAATAGATCTTTTTAAAAGTTTTTTGGGATTACATTATACTGATCGGATCAGTGTTGTCCACATACACCACCTCTCCTTCCAACTGAATTCTCAGATTTCTGAGCCACGACTTTCCTCTAAAAAGTTATATTGGATCTTCCTCAAGTCACTGTGTTTATCCACGTGTTCCCATGAATTCCAGGTTTATTACAATTTCTACCACTTTGCTAGGTGCAGAAATGAGACCTGACTCTGGAGATCCTTAGATGAGTGACTACACCTTTCAAAAATGGACACTACCTGTGCCATCCCCATCTCCTGGCTGGGCAAGTAGCAGGTGGCAGCCCACTGTCAGCAGATCAGAAATGTCCTGGTGGAGTTTGGTGTCGGCTCCTGGTCCTGGAGATCTGGATCTATACAGCTGATGGATGAGCTCTCTGACTTCTTTGCTCTGACTTCTCAATCCTAGTTCCTGGCACGAACCCCACGAGCAGTCAGGTGGATAAACTCTGCACAGCTGCTCCTGCAGCTGCCCACCGCCAGCACCCCGCTGAACTTGTGCAGTGCTCCTTCCTCTGTGCTCCCTGCCGTCAGCATCCCTTGTGCATCGTCTACAGAGCTCTGGCAGCCTTTCCACTTCGGATAGCTCTGAACAAGTTTTAATATTAGGTTTTGCCTTTCTCAAATTGCTTGGTAAAATTCTTTTTGCCCTGTCTTTTGTGGTTTTACATTCCAATTGCTGAAATTCATAATGCTTTCTATTTTTCTTGTTCTTTGAAGATGATTTCCAGCTTCTGAACAGCATCCAATAGTCTTCTCTCCTCTGTTTGCTGTCCCTGCTGGCTCTTTTGACCATCTCAGTATCTGGCTGTGGTTATGCTGATTATCTTTATTCCAGATCTTCACCACAGTGTCTGCAAATGCCCTCCCTACATTTTACTCTTTCGCCTGCTCCTTCTAACCTCCTTTTAACAAGCTCTCAGTGGATTTCCCACTGTTTCTACCCATACAGTTTCTCTGGTTTCCCTGAACATGACACATTCAGGCCGCCAGCTTTGCTGCTCAGTTACTAATAAAACTTTCACAATATATTTCTCCTCTCTACCTTATTCCTGGGAGCAATGCTAGCAATTTCAGTCCTAGTCCTTTTTTTTTTAGAATTTTGAATTTTTAGTACTGCAAACAATTCCCATCTTAGGGGACTAAGCTGGGAGCTGTTGAACAGCCTTCAGGTTTGAGGCCAACCCATCCCCATCCATCGCTGTTGTGACTGCACATGCCAGCGTCCCAGCTCTGTCTGGGTCAAGCAGAGATTTCCGTGCTTGTGCAGATCCCAGTTTCTTCAACTACTAATAAATCCGACCCTCTGTCCCAGTGCCATTCTCCTCCCAGACACAGAGGCGGTTTCTTCCCACCTCTGTGCGTGACGTTGGGACCATTTCGGAGAATTGCTCTGGGGACTCTGATCTCTGACCTCCCACGTGACAGTGCACATTTTGGGACACCTTTGAGACATCCATGTTTTGCTGCCCTCAGGACTACAACACCCTTGCCGCACTGTCTCGGAGACTCTGTTGCATCCATATGGCTGTGCCTTGCATCGCGCAGTTTAGGATCCAAACAGCCAGTTACAAAATCCCTCAGCACTGCAGCCCGCCTGTTCCTGCTTGGGACCCCCCTGCTCTGCTCCTCTGCAGGATCCATCACCCCCTTCCCCAGGACGGGGGGCCTTCACCCTCAAGATTTCCTTCCTTTGCAGCACAAGAGCTGCCGGACTGGGGACGAGTGAGTTACGATGTCCCTAAATGCCTCACTGATGTATTTCTCTGCTTCCCTGTGACATACGTTGTCCCAGAGGACCAAAGTCTGCCTGCAGCCAGTGAACAGATGGCAAATGATCCTGGGCAAAAACCTGGACAGTCCTTTTTGTGCAGCTTGGCCCTGCACAGATGAGTGCTCCCAGAAAGCCTGCCTATCTCTGATACCTTTGTTTTTCTTATGACTTGCCCAATTCTCCATTTTCCAGGACATCCACATGCCCATTGTTGCCTTAACATGTCAGCAGATGGTACTTTTAAAATTACTTCTCTCTCCAGCATCTTGACAGGCAGCTTAGGACAGGTTGCCATGGCTATAATGAATCACAGAGTGGGGGGAAAGAGAGCTATGGAGCAATGCAAATCTGGCTGAAAAATGAAGAAATGGTTCCTTAGTGAGGTTTGCACCAGTCAGTGTGGAAACCATCCAAAACAGCTATTTGTGCATATGCTTCTTCCAGCTCTTGAAAAATGTCCTGGATGGCTGCTCACTCCTCCAGAGCCCCAGCAGGACCCAGCCGTGGGGTACTGAGGGTGCTCTGCTCCACCTGCAAGGTGGATTAAAGCTCAGATGCCTGTGACCATCTATCTTAGCATTATGTTTTCATCAGAGGTGCCTGAAAGCTGCGCCTGGGTGCTCTCCAGCTGTGTGTGCTTGTTCAGGGCTGTGCAGCTGGGGAGGGGAAGAAGTTGCCAGAAGAGCAATAGAGAAATAGAGAGAAATAAGCGATTTAAGCCTGAAACTATACCCACTCTGTACCTCTGCGGCTCTGGTCAGTGAGGAGGTGTTTGTGACACAAGTCCGGCTGGTGTGGGATGTCCTAAGCCCTGGCAAGAGCTCTCAGGATTTATCAAAGATCAGCCGGCACGGAGCAGGGGAGGAGGCTGGTGCAGCGAGCCCTGGCTGCCTGCATCTCTCAGGACACCTCAGAGGTGGAGGCAATTCATCTGCATGACGGGTGGTGTGTAAATCCCACTGCGCCTGAGCTCATTGTTGTCCCCTCCTGCATTTGCATCCCCTCTCCTGCTGGGTCACACCTCAGAGCAGGATTTTGTCTGGGCTGTTTCTCAGCTCAGGGACTCGGCGTGCTTTGTGCTGAGCTGGATGCCCGTTGCTATAATTTTACCTGTTTGCGTCCCTTAATCTGTATTTGTTCCCTTGGAAGTGCAGGGAGATACATTAGGGCAGAGGCACTAGGTAAACACCATCCGCTGATCTCCCGGCCAGCGCAGGAGCAGCAATTAACCCAGGTAAACAGAGCCCTGGCCACCAGCGAGGGGGGATAGGGGACCCGCAGCTGCTCCTCCCCGGGTTTGCAGAGGAAATAAAAGCCAGGGCAGCCGGGCGCATTGCAGAAGCAGGACAGCGGCACGGGGTGAAGCTCCCATGGCCGGTGGCCGGTGGCTGGCGGCAGGTGCCGTGGCCTGGCTGAGGGTGCGCTATGGGCGGGATCAGCCGCCTCCGCTATAAATAGGGCTCCCAGCCAGCCGCCCCCGGCAAACCGAAAGCCGAACCTCAGAGCGTGGAGAAGACGGCGTGGTCCGGGGTGGGGCAAGCAGCACCAAGGAGGAGGCGTGGCGTGGGTGTCCTGTGCTGGGGAGCCCAGCAGCATGTGCTCGATGCCAATGCAGTGCCCGTAGGGCTGTGGCACAACCAGGACGTGGACCAGCACCAGGGCAGACCGATAAAGGCTCCCCAGCAGGCACCGGGTGATGGCAAGAGCTCAGGTGGGGCTCCCGGGACCCTTCCCGCAGCCCCCGGTTGGGCCATGCCCTGTCTCCGACTCTGACTCGGACTCTGAGGACGCGGCTGCAGGTGGCACAGGACCCAGCGCTGGGGCACAGGTCCCCTCCCAGGTCATCCACAGTGGCCACTTCATGGTATCGTCCCCGCACAGCGATTCCCTGCCCCGCCGGCGCCACCACCGTGCCAAGCCCGAACCGGCTGATCCCCGGAGCATCGACCCAACCCTCACCCGGCTCTTCGAGTGCATGAGCCTGGAGTACAGGTGAGTACGGGATCTCTTTGGCTGGCAGGAGGCTGTCTGAGCCCCACCGCCCCTCTGGGAACCTGCTGCTAATTGCCAGCCAACAGGGTCCTCGTCTTCTTGACCCCCGCGTTGTGATGTGCAATCTGCTCAAAAACTGCCACCCTGGGAGGTTTCAGGGAGAAAGCTGGGGCCAGGCTGTTTGCCATGGAGCCAGATGAGAAGTTCCTCCTCTCTTCATGTGTAGCTTATCCCTCCTCCACCTTCCCATGAGATCCAGAGCCATGGCACCCGGCTGCGGCACCCCACAGCCAGGTCCTGCACACACTGCAGAGCAGGAATTACCCTTTGGGCAGCCAGCGCTCAGGCTTTGGCAATCCAGCTCAGAGCAGGAGTCCTGCCTTCCTGTCCTTGACTATGCCCACGTGTCCTGGAGCTATTCCAGGACATGCAGCAGCACTCGGGGCTGGATGGCTGCACGGGCCTTTGTCCAGAGCCTCCCGAAAGCTGCCCCCTTCTCTCCTGCAAAATCAGATGGGTGACTGCGTTGTTCCCCCAACCACGTGAATGACCCAAGCTTAGGATGCTGGGGACCTGCTCATCTCACAGCTCCGTAGTGACAACAGGAGAGCATGCATCATGTCTCTTAGCGCCTTGGTCCACATTCCTGGGGGTAGCCAAGACGCCAAGGTTTTGAATTCTATCAAGCACAGCATCAGGGTGTCTTCCTCTATTGGTGTTGGTACAAAACTGCTTGCATAGCTTTCACAAAACGTCCAGGTGAAAACCTAGATTGATGTCCTACTGACGATGCATGAAAACAAAACCTCAGCAAAACAGCCTTGGAGAGTTGCCTGTTGGCTTGTTCCATGCAGGGTCTCATTCAGTTACTGACCTCTCAGGTATGCCTTGAAGTTCTTGAGTGCTCAACGTGATGGAATATGTGGTCATGCCAGAGCAGCCCTGGTGATGCCAGGCACGGGGACATCACTCCGGGGGTAATAGCTGCCACACAGCTGTGTATATTTGGCCCATTGCCACATCCTAGATTGCACGGTTTGCTCACAGCTGGTGCGGAACAGCTCTCCTCTGAGGTGCTGGTGAAGCTGGCACTCAGTGGGAGCACGGTGAACTTCAGCATGGGGTGGCTCCAGGGTCACACTTCCTGGTCAGGCAAGTCACCCCTGAGTGCCACACACAGGGGACACTGAGGCACTGGTGGCCTCACTCTCTTTTGCTCTCCCAGTCCCATACTTGCCATACTCTGATCCTTGCAGCTTGAGCGTGGAGGAGCAGACACAGCCTAGGGTGCTCCAGCTCTTCACTTCTGAGATGCACCACAGCATCCATGTGCTCCTGAGCTCTGGTGCTCCCCAGACAGAGGAGAAGTGGGCAGGGTGCAAGTGCACATGGAGCAGACCGCAGGAGCTGTACGCCACCCAGGGCTGGCCATTATACAGCAAGCAGGGCTCCATCACTCCAGATCTCTCTACCCCTTGGACTCTTCAAGGGCCTTGTTTCCCTCCTGCACTGAGCATGATAGTGCACACACCAGCCACAAGCCCAGCACCATGGCAAACCATAACTGCAGCTGGACAGTAGCCCTCAGTGAGGAGGATCCACACCAGCTATAAAGCATTAGTGCCACCACTGATGGCCACCCCAGAGTCCTGGGCACTAGAGAAGTCTCCTGGCTGTGTTGGTGCAAGACTAGGTCTTGCTCAGGACCCATGGGAGCAGTAAGGAGTAGATGGAAGAAGGTATCAGAGGGGGAAAATGGAGTTTAAAGATACTTGGAGCATCTCTACTTTTAGTCTTATCTGATTTGATACTTCTCTGCATCATCTGCCATTGCACACCCTCCCTTCCAGCCAGGTTCCTCAGAAGGGGTGTTGGTGCAACGCAGCCCCAGCTGGAGCAGCTAGCCAAACATCCTCTAGCCATCCGGAGCACACCCAGTTATGTTGCAGCCTAACTCCCTAAAAAAGCAGAAACCACAGAAAGGTATCAGTTGGGAGGCACCTCTGGAGTTCACAGTTCATAGCCTCTGTGCAGGGCAGGGCTAACTCCACAGCCAGGTCAGGTTGCCCAGAACCATCACTGATGGATGGAGAGCAAGGATGGTGAGCCCACCACCTGTCCACCCTGTCCCAGAGCTGCACTACTCTCACAGGGAAGAGAGCCGCCCACGGCTCTAATTGCAGTTTCCCTCATTTCAGCTTGTGTCTGTTTCCTCTTGTCCTTTCTTGGAGCGTGTCTGAGAAGCGTGTGGCTCCATCTCCTCTATAGCCTCCTTTGGGTAGTTGAAGACAGTGGGTAGATCCTCTCTTCACATTCTCTTCTTCAGGCCGAACAAAGCCATCACTCACCCTCCTCTTCTGTCATGTACATTAGCTCCCAACCGTCTTAACATCCTCCTCCAGGATCACTCCACTTTGTGAACCTCCCTCTCTTATCGGGGAGACCAACCTGGACACAACATCCAGACTTGGCCTTACCAGTGCTGAGCTGACAAGAACTCTCAGTTCTCTTGACCTGCCAGCTGAGCTGTGATGTTTCAGCCGCCCATTCCTTGCTGTCCAAGGCTTGGCTCACACCATTTCAAAGGCAAATACACTACACTGTCTCTAAACTCTTGTTTTTCCAAGGCTGTAGCTGAACAGTCACGTAGGCAGCTGTGATCCCTCCCCTCTCCCGCGCTCCCCCAGCACACTGCACAGGGGTGTTTATGGCAGTCCTGCCTCAGCTTGAGCAACCACCCCCAGGATCCGCCGGTTTATCCTCCCACGGGATGAACTCCCATCGCTGCCTCGCTAGGAAAGAAACGCTCTCTCCACATCAAGGCTTGCTTCTAACAGGAACTTGTTTCTTCAGACCCCTCAGAGAGAGGCAACTCCCCCCCCTTCCCCCCACAAGGTCTTCCTCTTGGTGCTGCAGGTTGAGATGAAGCAGTTCCCAGGCCCTTTGTACCCATTTTCCAAGACACTACTCTCCTTCCAGCAGCATGCCTGCCAAAGACTTAACCATTCTCTTCCACTCCTTCTCCCGCAACATGCTGCATTTCTTGAATCCCTTCCTTAGACTGCTGTTTCTCTCGTGGGTGGACCTCTCTGCAGCACATGTGGGCTCCTGGTTCTCCCAAAAAGCTGAGCATGTGGGGCTGAGCTCCTTCAGGGGTTGTTCATGCTCATGCCTTCGCACCATCTCCCCAGATGAGCAAGCTCTCTCCTCATCACCACAGTGTCACTCCCCAGTGTCCTGCCTTGCAGAGCTGGTCTCCTGGGCTCACACACCTTCCTGTCACCCGCTGCAGGGAATCACTGGGTGACTGACCTGGGGAACTGTCCTCCTAATGGGAGAAAAACTGGGTGCAGATAGGAACTGCAAACTGCAGACACCCACAGTCTTGCACACATCTATCTTGTGCTTCAGAAGAAGTCTCCTGTAGCTGTTCCCAGAGTGTGATGTAGATTAACCTCCTCTTCTCCCCTGCAAATATCGAGAGGAGAGATTTAGCAGGTAGGGACGTCAGACTGGTAAGGGATATGGAGCATTAGCTCTGCCCCTCTCGTGATTTAAAATAAAGCAGGCTTCAATTGCAGCCTTGCATGCCGATTCAGTACTAATTCATCTTCCTGGCAGGCTGGTAGCAGCCTCCAAGGCTTTCCTAGAAGTGGAATTGGTGCTATGGCTTTGCCATACTCTCTAGCTGATTCTCTAGTTCACAGTGCCTTAAACACTCATGTACAGGGGCAGCAGGCACCCGGGCAGACACCGCAGTGACGCACGTGCTGAGATGCCGTCTACCTGTTTCCTTCTCTCGGGATTAGCCTGCACTTTCCTTTGCCCTCCTGGCAAGTTGCTCACCTCGGTTCACTCCAGGTCACCAGCATTTGCCTGCAGCCCTATGCACTAGCTCAGACTGGCTGGAAGCAGCTTGCACCGATGATCCCGCAATTGCTGGGTCCACCCCCACCGTTTAATGAGGCTTCGGTCTCATCCAGACCTTAGACTGTCTGGGCGCTGCCTGTGCCCTGGCTGGAAGGACGCAGGGTGCTCCAGCCAGCAGAGCCGGGCTTGGTGCCGACAGCAGCCCTGGCTTGGTGGATCCCTCTGGGGCTCTGCGGCACACTGGGCAGCTTCTGCTATGAATCTTCCACACGATGGGCAATAGACAGTCTGGCAAGTGGGAAAGGGTCGTGCTTGGGCTAAACCCACTCATGCTGAAGTGTGTTTGTGCTGTCATCAGTGGCAGGGAGTTGCATGCCTTTTCTCTGTCATTTCCCAGGGATTTCAGGCTGATCCTGTCCAGGCAGCGTGCAGAGGAGCTGGGCTGGTGTGCAAGCCTGCTCCCATGCTGGTGCACCATGGGGTCATACCCCCAGACATCACCAGAATAACGGGTTGTGTAGACATATCTGGCTTGGCTCGCAGCTATCCAGCTTCCCAGACAACTCATCTGGAGCACATCAAGCATGCTTTGCACAGAGGCAAATGGCTGCCCAAAGGCAGAGCTGTAAGGGCAGAAGCACTCCCATCTGGGAGTAAATACACAGAGTGGGTCCCTATCTGATGCTGAACACAATCCATTAACACCTTTGTCACAGCACTGCCCCTGAGTTAACCCAGCTGCACCCGGGGGGGGGGCACAGAAGCCTTTTCATCAGTGCAAGGCAGTAAAGAAAAAAGCTCATTTAGATGGTAGAGGTTTGAAGTCGGATTTGAACACCATTGTTTCTTGCTTGGGGGCACTTTTTAGGAAATCGTAGTTAGAGTTTTAACTTTCTTTGCCAGACTCTGGATTTTAAGACATAAAAATTCAAGACAAAACATGACTTAGGTAGAAAAATTGGTAAGAAATTGAACGTGAGCCTGTCCCTTTCAGCCAGCCCAGGGCCACGCTGTGTCCTGGCAGCCCAGGGAGCAAGGGGGGCTCTGACAGCCCCACGGGGGATCCTGCTCCTGCTGCACTGGGAAAGGCTGAGCAGGCTTGTACCTGGCAGAGGACCCTCAGCCTAGCTGTTCCCATCTGCTGCCGCCTGTTTCTCTTCATGCAGCCCTGCATCTCACCAGATCATTCCTCCCACCTCCTCTTGCTGTTGATGGAGAGCAAAATACTAATTTTTCCATGAAAGCGGGGGCTGCAACACCTTAAACTTCTGGATGGGCTAAACAAATTATGGAGCAAACGAGGTGCTACTGGACAAACCAGTCAGTGCTGACCCACGACCCATGCTGTCTTTGGCCCCAGGCTGAGCCCTGCTCCCACCTCACCCCATTCCACAAAGACCCCTTAGCTGGTGGTGGGATCTGTGCCCCCATTCTTCTGGCAGTGTGGGGCAGTGGGACCCCCAGCCTGTCTGAGGCATCCCAAACCTTTCTCGCAGCTCAGCATGGGGTTTGCATCCATCTCCCTGGGGAGATAATTTCAGAGAAGGGAGAGGCCACTGCCAAGGGAAACCAAGGAGCAAAGATCAGCCTGATAAGCCCCAAAACGGAAAGGATCGTTAAGGGGGAAAAAGGCGGTTAGAGGCAAAGCCCAAAGGTGTCTCCTCTCTGCCGCCAGGTCCTACAGCAGCTCCATGGGCACGGCCCCACCAGCCTCGCGTGCGCTGCAGTGTCCATCTGCACTGCGGGCTGCGGTCAGTGGGCTCGGGCTGCTGCTTTTAGCTGGCTGTCAGGGTGGGCGGCACCAGAGAGGAGCGAGCCCAGGTAGCCTTGACCAGCAGGGTCTGGCCGTGTGCCCAGGAAACCGTCCCTTCCATTGGCTCCTCTGCTTGGCACCACCCTGCTGTTTGCCTTGTGCTGCTGGGGAAAGTTCAAAATCCTGGTGATAGCGGAGTGGCCAGCGCCAACCACGTCCTTAACTCTCTGCAGGCTGGAGCCGTGGGGACACAGGTCTTTCCCCAGCCCCTGGGGCCATCGCTCAGGCTGGGTCTGCCTGGGGAGACTGTCCCCCTCCACCCCTGCACGTTGGAGCATCTGCCCCTGGAAAGGTGCCTGTGCCAGGCTCTAGAGCTGGAAGGATCGCCAGTCCTTATCCCCCACAGAGAAATGTGAGAGCACTCTCCTCTTCCCTCCGCCCTGGCACCAGCCCCCCGTCCACAGAGCTGTACAGGACCAGCACAGAAGTCTTGCTGCCTGCATGCTGCCTGTCCAGGCTGCCTGGCTCTAACGCCGAGGACAGCACTCAACACTGGGCTGCACGGAGCTCTGAGCCAAGCTCCTTGCCAAGCCGGCCCAGCCTCTGCGGGAGGGAGTCCCACGTGCCGTGCCGTGCCGTGCTGTGTCACGCCACGCTGTGCAGCGGGAGGCAGATTGCAGGGCAGGTTAATGCAGAACCAGCCAGTCTTTGTTTGAGGGTGCGCGAAGGTTTCACAAGTTTGAATGAACAAGTGTGTGGCTTCTTAAAGCATTGGTCGGGCACTGCTCTCATCCCCAGCACCTCCCTGGGGACACGGCCCAGTGGCACTTTGGGGTGCACCCAGGGTGATGCTGGCAACGGGGCGATACAGCACCCCTACACCCAGCCCAGATCCTGCCCTTCCTCCTCCCTGCATTTGCCAAGGATAAGTGGGACCCAAAGCCGCACGAAGATCTTTAAGGGACAAACTCTTGGCTGGGGAGGGACATGGGCTTCGCGGGGATGGATGCCATGCAACCTCCAGCCTGCTCCCCAAGGGCCCCTCTGTGCAGCCAGCATTGCCCTCAGGCCAGGGCAGCTGCTGGGCTCACCAGGAGAGGTGAAAAGGACCCCAAAGTAAGGCAGAGGGGCCCCAGCCTCCCCTGTGGAGCTCCTCGGTCAGCAGGACCCTCAGGACCTCCCCAGTGGGCATGCATGAGGAGGTCATGTCCCTCGTCTGGAAGGAAACACGATGAGCAGTGAAATGAGGCTGCCTGCACTGCAGACCCCGTTGGGGACATCACCGCCACTGTGATGAGCTGCAGAACAAACATGGGTGCCTCCGGGAGCCAGGAAACGGGGAGGGAGCCCATCCCCAGCTGGGGACCAGAGCAAGGGGCGCAGGTTTGCAGGGATGGGTGCAGAGAAGACCCCAGGACAGCACTGGGCTGAGGGCAGGGCTGGTCCCAGTCTCTGCCAGTCTTGTCCTTAACTTCCTCCAGATTGCTGTCCTGCCTTCCCCCCGACGCAGATAGCTGCCCCTGCCTGCCCCACTGCCTGCGCCTGCCCCCAGCCAAAGGCAGACCTTCCAAGCCTCGTGTGGCATTAAAAAGGAGGGTCAGGAATAGCCGCCCAAATGCTGTGATGAGGCGAGAGCCACTGCAACCAATGTCCCCGGGCGTCTCACCTGGGTGGGAGACTTCCCTTCCTGTCCCCCAGGGCCAGGATGCAGCTGCCCTGGTCGGGGTAGCAGGGTCCCTCCTCAGAGCCAGCGTTCAAGCCTCAATGAATCAGTTCCTCCATGTGCTCTGCTTTAATCCCAGGGGCTTCAGAAGCCTCGTGTGAGTCTGTGAAGCTCACTGGGTAGGTCTGCGCTGCCCTCAGGGTGAGCAGGAGCTCAGGGTGCTCCCATGGGTGCCTGGCAGGCAGACGGCGGTGGAGCCAAGTGGCTGTGCCCGCTCAGCCACCAGGCTGGTGGCCCCGGGCATCTCTCAAGCCATAGCCCCCTTGGGAGATCCCAAACTGGGAGGGCTCTGGGATGGTGCCCCTCAGCCTCTCCTTTGCTTGGTGTTTCAGTGGGAAGCTGGTGTCTCCAAAGTGGAAGAATTTCAAGGGGCTGCGTCTGCTTTGCCGGGAAAAAATTCGTCTCAACAATGCTATCTGGAGAGCATGGTACATCCAGTGTGAGTACGGGGACAGACCCCGCTCCGTCTGCCGAGTGCCAGGCAATGCTGGGTGGGATGGGACCGGCACGGGGGGGTGATGTATATGATCCTTTGCCCAGGGATGGAGTAACAGGTAAAGCCAGCTCTGTTTTCCCCTGTGCAGATGTGGAACGGAGGAAGAACCCTGTGTGCGGCTTCATCACCCCACTGGAGGGGTCAGAGGCTGATGAGCACCGAAAACCAGAGGTAGAACATGGTCCCTTGTAGCTCTCTGGGTCAGGAGCAGGTCTGGGTGGCACAGGTGGGAGCTGGGGACATGCAGGTGGCAAAGCTCGTTGTATTTACAGATTTGCTGGGAAAAGTGGCACAAGGAATCCAGCCCTGGCTGCAGGGTGCTGGGGCACTCAGCCGTGACCCTTTGTCCTGTCCCTTCAGGCAGTCGTGCTGGAAGGCAACTACTGGAAACGCCGCATCGAGGTGGTGATGAGGGAGTACCACAAGTGGAGGATCTACTACAAGAAGCGGGTGAGTGGCTCTGCCCATGCTGCTTCCCATCCCATGGTGGTGCCAGTGATGGGACAGGACATCAGTGTGCCCAGTGTGCCCAGTGTGCCCAGTGTGGCTGACTGGGAGTGGGACATGGCACGCTCTTTCCAGCATGGGAGGGGGATGCTGGCTGCCCCCATGGTGCCAGTGGTGAGGAGCTCAGTGGGAAGCCCATCCCCAGCTGCCTATGGCGATGCAGTGTGCTCCAGCAGTCCGACCCTGCTCAGCACACGATCTGGGGCTGGGTTTGGCAGCGCACCCACAGCACCCATGTTGGGGTGGGTCAGCAGGTCCACGGCTCACCCACGGCGCTCCGGCTGGGCTGGGATTTGCTGGCATGCTGCTGGCAGCCCAGTCTCACCCTGGCAGCACGTGCTGCCAGGCAGGCTGGGTGGCTCTACGTCACTCCGGGTGTCTGCTCTCGGGCATGCTGGCACCAGAGGTTTGGCCGTTCGCCACACAGGGTGGAGCGTGGTCCATCCTCCTCCCCAGCCGCTCGCCCAGGACCAATAAAGGCCAGGGGTGCTACAGGCGGGCAGGGTGCTGGCAGCCTCACTCTGACACACAACTCTGGTCCCACTGCAGCGGTGGCTGCTCAGCCCAGAACCTGCAGAGTAAAGGCAGATGTGAAGTCGTGGTGGCCACAGAGCCCCCCAGAGCCCCTCCTCCTGAGCACTGCCCCGCGCTGCCCTGCCCCTGGCTCTGCCCCACACCGACCCTGTCCTGGCTGGGGACTGACACAGGCTGTCTTCTGCTTCCAGCTCCGAAAGTCTGCCCGGGAGGGAGAGGTCTCCAGCCCAAAGCAGGTGAGTCTGCTGAGAAAGGGTAGGGGGAGGGGAAAAGGGAGGTTCAGTACGGACCCCTGCACTGGGCAGCTTGGGAGAATGGTGGATGAAAGCCCCAAGCCTTGATGAGCCCAATGGGATGGGATGCCAGATTCACATTTCTGGAAGCACCAACACGCCAGGTGTGAAGCTTTGGAGTGATAAACACTGCGGGCAGCATGGGAGCTACCAGGGAAAGCAGCCGGGGAAGCCAGGCATGGACCCTCCCTGTGAAAGCTGCCCACCTGGCTCATTTGCTCCATTCTCATGCAGGATGAGGATGTCTGGAGGCCAACAGAGAAATGGTGCAACCAGCTCTTCTGCAACGTGGTCCCCATGCTGCTTGGGGATGAGGAAGAGGAGCCAGGGGGTAGGCAGCACTTCGACTTGGACACCTTCCTCTCAGACATCTCTGACACCCTCTTCACCATGACACAAACTCCCAGCACCCACCAGGTGCTCCCCGAGGATGGTAAGTGCCCCAGACCATGCTCTTGCTGGAGGTAGAGGGGGAGGTCCAAGCAGGCAGCATGCCCTGTAGCACCTCGCTGCCTCTTGGCTTAGCTCCTTTGGGCAGCCAGGATACCCTGGACCCCCCACTCTGTTTAGGCAGGGCAGGAGCATCCCCTTCTCTGGTGGCTTCCTACAGACTAGCCCGGGCTGTCCCAGGTGGGATGGGCTGAGCTTCCCAGGGAGCACTAGCCCCGTGAAGGACCTTGCACCGTGAAGGACCTTGCACCAGCCCCCAGGGAAGGGCTGCCAGCCCCGGTTAAGCAGCAGGCAGGTCCTGGCCCCCATGGCCGCTCTTTGCTGTCCCTGCCTGCCCAGGTCCCTGGAGCTCCTGCAGCACCAGGCAGGTCCTGTGCCAAGGACCTTCCTCTGGAGTTCTTGGCCACTGGATGAAGTCCCAGAGGTGCTGGTGGGCAGGGTGGTGGGGACAGGATGGCCCTGGGTCTCTGCAGGGTGGGTGCCCATCTCCCTGCCCATGCGTGGGGGTGACTCCGGGGTGCCACAGAGGGGAGGCAGCCAAGCAGGTGTGGAGACAGTGGTGGGAGGAACCCTGAGGGAGGGTCTTGGGGGTGCAGTGGCTGGGCCCCAATGATGCAGCTCTGCCTTCTTCCAGCGTATGTTGCGAATGCTGACATGATACATCCAGACTTGGCACCCCTTCAGCCCAGCCTGGATGACATGGAGATCTCAGGTAAGAGACAGCTCAGATGCTCTATCACATTCCCCGCAGCCCAACATGGTCTGAACCCCATGGCAGCCAAACATGGGGGGGTAAGAGAGTTGGCCAGGAAGGTGCAGGAGCTGCTGGGGCAGCCAGAAAGCACCAGACATCCACTGGCATGGAAAAAGCAGAGTGCACGGGCCAGGGTGCTGCGGCAGGCTGCAGGGCAGGGGCTTGGCGTGCCTGCCTGCACCAGTGGGTTGGGAAGGGCCTGGCCAGGAGCTGTGGGAGAGGATCTCTACAAAGGGTCTTTCCAGGAGTGCCAATCCACGTCGTTTTGGCTGCAGACAGAGAAAGGACAATTGTCCCCCACAAGAAAGAGAGCAGGTTCTGTGCTGCTGTGTCCCTTTCCTCACCCCACTCCCTGGCCAGCCCAAAGCTGAGCAGCCTGGGGGGCTGTCTCAGAGCTATGACGCAGTGCTGGTCTGTACTGTGTCCTCCGGGGACACATCACCATTCCTGCCAGGCTGGCCCAGAGACAAACCTGACATTGGTGTCCAGCTGGGGCAAGGGGGCTGCCGATGGTGACACTGGGAAGCACACAATGGCAGCCTCCTCCCATGGGGCTCCCACCAGCGCTGCCATGCAGGCTCTGAGCCATGAGTGTCCATGGGCACCGTGGAGTTGGCTGGGACACGTTCTGGTCCCAGCTGTGCTGTGCAGTGTCCTCATACGCTGTGGCAAGGCACCGCTGGTGCATGCTGCACTGAGGACCAGCTCTGCCCTCGAACGCACTGGCACTGGTGGCCTGGGCACACTTTGCAGGGTGGGACTTAATGTGGGCTGGTGGCTGAAGCCCCTCCTGGGCAGCACCAGCACCCTGCGAGCTCCATGGCCAGCCTTCACTTCCTTCAGTGGGAGGAAATGAGGGTGCTTGCGCCATACGTCTGCGGGGTGATGCAAGGCCAGATGCTGGCAGGGAGCTGCCTGGGGGACCCTGATGTGCTAGGAGAGCCAGTGGGATGTGCCGGGGATGGATGGGGTGAGAAGGCTCTCACCAGCCCTCCTCGGTTCATTCCCTCCAGAGGTCCCATCAGGGTGAGCCATGTTGGGAAGAGGGTCTGTCCCCATTAGTGGCCCTTTGTCTCCTGTCCCTAGGTGCCCCATGTGGGCATCAGCCATTGAGAGGTGGGACAGCTCCAGATGGGTCAAACTGACACCCGACAGGTGTCCCTTCCTCCAAGAGGTCATGCATGGTGTTGGAAAGATGCACCAACCCCTTTCAAGTAGCACGTTGCCACAACAGTGTCACAGCGGTAGCCCCAGAACCTCTCTTCATGGGCCTAGCTGCCATTTGTGTCACCAGCATGGTGACACGGAATTGTGCTCAGCAGGAGATGGCAAGCAGCAGAACAGTGCCCACCTGAACGAATCTATTTCTATGAGCAGCCGAGCTGTCTCTTTTTTGCTGGGGAAAAGGTCTGCATTTTGCTCCAGGGTGTTGCTGGGGCTGGGGAGAGTCCCAAGCCCAGCTGGGGTCAGGGGTTGCATCCCAGGCAGCGGGAGGGAAACGTGTGCCCCAGGCAGGGCAACTCCCTGCAGGCTGCCCAGAGACTTGTGGGTGGGAGTTTTTTCCCAGATGTGGCATTTCCTGGGATGATGCACTGAGCCGCTCACCCTGATGACAAGAGGTTACAGTCCCGCAACAGCCGAGCAAAGCACTGCGTGCAACCCATGCTGGCAGGACACGGGTGTGCACCGGGCTGCGCGGGCAGAGGTGCGGGAGCAGAGCAGTGTGCACACACCATGCCATGGGCAGTGCACAGTTTGTAAGCCCATGAGGATGTGGGAGGAGTGGGAAGAGGAGATGGGGGGTGAACGCTGGGTGGTGAGTGCCAGAACTGCAGGTGCCAGACAACCCTATTATGTCCCCAAGGCCACTTTTCTAGCAGGGTGTGCAGTGGTACTTTGTGGCTCGGGAGCGGGGTTACCCCCGTAGCCTCATGCAGTGCAAGGGTGCGGGGTGGGCACCGTGCTGGTCAGCACAGGGCTCCTGCCCAGTCACACAGCTGTCACCACCTCTGGTGCCTGTGGCAGAGCTCGGCGCCTGTCAGTCAGTGCGTGTAAACCAATCCCCAAATGAGGAAGCGCTTTGTGTCTGCGGCGGGTGCCAGAGCGGGAGCGTGGTGTGGGGCAGGACAAGAAGTCCTGATGGCAGAGGCGAGGGAGCAGCCCAGCCCCGTGCCCTGCTGGCACCATGCTCCAGGTAGGACCCGTGCTGGGCAGCAGGGAGCTGGGCGCTGGGCTGGCCTTCCCGCGGGGTGGCATCACCTTGCAGCACTGCCGGGCTCTCCCAGAGCCTGGGGACAATGTTGGAGAGTGCTTGGTTTGGGAACAGGCTCTGTTCTCTGTAGCCCCCACCCATTCGGGGAGCAGCCCCAGGTTTAAAAAGGATGCCGAAGGCATGCTGTGCCAACCATGCAGGCTCTTCTCCCTTGAGCACCGGCGTGCCCTGGCCATGCTGTGCAGCCTGGGAGCAGGTCAGGGTGATGCGAAGGTGGAGAGGAGTGTGGGTCAGAGCTGTGGGGTGGGGAAGGGGCAGGAGAAAAGAAGGACAGGGTGCCCAGGGGTTGCCAGCTGCTCCACTGGGCAGCTTCTGCCATCCATCCCTGCAGCACAGGGAGAGGCACAAGAGGAATCGAATCTGCAGAGCTGGGCACCAGAAAGGCCTATAAATACCCACAGAGCTTCAGTGCTGGTGGCAGGGAACAGCCTGGTGTGGGCACGGCAGAGACCTGGGGGCAGCGTGGGGCTGGGTGCTGTGTCCTGTGGAGGCTGAGACCCTGCCCAGCAGCACAGCGGGCCGTGCCAAGCGCTGGGCCATGGAGGGGCAGGGGTGGCTCTGCCATGCTCCAGGCCATTCACCTTGTCCCTGGCAGGGGGAAGGGTCAATCCAAGGGCTTAGGGGGTCACTCAGTGGTGGCACTGCCCCATCTTGCCCTGGCATTACCCTCAGCTGGCAGCACGTGGCACTACCAGAATCAGCACCGTGCTCAGCCCCGTGGCATCTCTCTCTGCTGGCACATTTGCTCCTCTGCTGTAGATTCAAAAGGCTCATGGGCCTTTGCACGTCCCAGCCAGTGCACCCTGGGCACTGGAGCCTGTGCCAGAGCTCGGAGGGAGAGCGGTGTCCTTGCAGCCCTGCTGGTGCCTGTGACACGGCTGCGCAAGCTGGGCACGCAGGGCCAGCACGTGGGCTTGGCTGGGCTCTGCCAGCAGCAGCAAGGAGCCTGGAGGCAGCAATGCTTATACCAGCCGAGGGGTGGGAGCACAGCCGCGTGCTCCCCAGAGGGGATGCCAGTGTCCATGTCCTGGGGCAGCTCCTTGGGCACAGAGCCTGTGCCAGTGGCTGTTGGGCAGCTGCCTGCAAACGCTGCCATTGCTGCTGCTCCAGCCTACGGGGAAGCATCCAGCAGCCCCATCACCACCCCACAGCCATCCTCTCCAGGGAAAACCTTCCCAGTGGTGACATCCAGGACAGTGCTGGCACAGGCAGTGGCAGCACCAGCAGCAAGCTGAGGCGTGCGTGGGGCTGCAGTGCCCGGGTAGCTTGTTTCACCATGGAGGCGGCTGCCCAAAGCGTAAGGCCAGCCCTTTGTGCTGTGGTGTCTGGGGCTGCAGAAGAAGCAGGGTTGTGGGAAGGGGAGAGGAAGGGAGAGGGAGTCACGGCAGGGTCACAGGGCTTGACTTCGGGAAGGCCATGGGATGTGGTTAGCCACAGGCTGCACGCACAGCAGCGCCGGGGCAGGGGAACGAGTACTCACCACAACCCGAGGGGACCGTCCCCTCTGGCTTGGGGCTGCTGTGGCCCATTCCTCCGAGCCCTGCTGCTGTAGCTGCCCCTTGGGTGGCACCCCGGGTGGGCTTTCCTGTCCCCACGACTGTAGCAAGGCTGGCCCCAAGCACATGACCCCCTCTTCCCTCCACACTCCAGCGTTTCACAACCTGGGCGCCAAATCTGCCGGCGCAGCCAGGAGCCACCACCGCCCTGCAAGGTGAAGGTGGGACTGGCAGATCTCTGGCAGTGATGGTGGTGGGGTAGGGCTCCCTCCAGCACGCCCTGCGGCACGTTCCTGCTCTCCAGGAAGGTCCCCTCATGCCCATCACTCCGTCTGCACTTGGCCCTGCAGATATTTTCACCGGCCACCGACCACCACCATCGCAGACACAACCGGGCTACCAGGAGCCACCCTGCTTTACGCCCATGGCTGAGCCCCCCTTCGGCAGTGGGGGGTCCCTGATGGGCACACAAGGGCTGCCCACCAGCCCCGAGGCCCCACTCCCACCTGGCACCCTCCTCCAGGTGAGTGCGACCCCAGCCCGCGGCCCGCGGCTGCCGGTGCCCCAGCCATCCCCCTGACCCTCCCGTGTCTCCTGCAGCCCGGCGGTGCCTCCCAACTCGGCCTCCACAACGCCTTCCTGGCCCCCGAGCTCCGCCTGGCCCCCCTGCCCCCCGAGCCCCCTGCCACGGCACCTAGCAGCCTCAGCCCCCAGCTCCAACACAAGCCCTTGCTGCAGTATGGCCTCCCTGGCAAGTGCCTCAGCCTGGAGCCGCCGGGACCCCCCTACGCCCGCCACGGCCCGTCCCCCCGGGCACCGCTGATGGGCCTGGACCCCCCATTCTCCCCTGCCTCAGCCCTCCACTCCAAGTTCCCCTACATCAGCCCACCCCGTCCCTCGCTCCTCGCCCACCCCACCTCCCCCATCTCGGTGCCCTGTTTCGCTCCCCATGCCCCGGGGCTGGGCTACGCCGTGGGCATGGCACCCCTGGGGTACCCTGGCCCGGCCTCCCCCCAGCTGCTGCCCCCTGTGCTGCTGGGCGACCCCAGGTTTGCGCCCCCCAAGGGGCTGCCCCAGGGCGGGCAGCCAAAGGCGAAGCCTGGCAGCACCAAGGCAAAGAGGCTGCCGGGACCCCCCGCGCTGCCCCACATGGCTGTGCCCAACCCCTGCCTGAGCCAGCTGCTGACCGCAGGTAATGGGGCCGGGGGGCTGAGAGGGGACACAGGGGTGAGCCGGTGGCAGGGGACAATGCTAAGCGGGGGGTCAGAGCAAGGGGCTCGCTTTCTGCGCGGGGTTGGGACACTGTGGATGCTGGGCAGGCTGTTTGGCTGTCCCCACGGTGAGGCAGAGCCAAAGCCAGGGGTGAAGCCATGCCCTGGGGAGCCCCCCTGGAGGGACACAGTGACCCCACAGCTCGGCCATGGGCACTGCTGCAAAGTCCATGTGCACCCAGGCGGGTCTGCATGGCTCTCCATGGATGCGCCGAGGGGTCACCAGTGTCCTGCCCGAGTTGCTGCCCGGGCGTGCGATGGGACAGGTCCCACAGAGGCTGTCACGTCTGGCCCTGTGCTTAGCTGGGGAGGGGCTGGGGACACCTGCCTGCACCAAGGACATCCCCGCTGCAGAGGGCGAAGGCACTTATCCCCAGGGGCTGCTTCACCCTCCTCTGGGGCAGACAGGAAGGAAAGGGGCTGCAGCAACACTGGTGCTTGAGGCTGGTTGTCTCATGGGGAGGGAAAGGCCACCTGAGCCCCAACACCCTCGCGCAGCGGCACCCTTCTGCTCCCTGCCCTCTCACAGCCAAGCAGGAGCCGGCCCTGGATGCCCCACGCCCGATGGGCGCAGGACTCATGCCCACATCCCCCGTCTCCCCGGTAAGCACTTGTCTACCCCCCATGTTGGGAACCGAGCCCCCAGCTCAGGAGGTGCCCTCTGCTGCTTGTTGGGCCGGGGTAGAGCTGCCCTATGGCAGGTGGGGAGATGGGGCTCTGTGGGGTCACCCATTGCAATATGGGGCTTGACAGGCATGGGGTGAAGGAGGGGGCATGTGGACGGGATGCAAGGAGTCACCTGAGTGTTTTCTCCCATAAAAGAAACAGGGTAGAGGTGGGAAATACCCGACTTGCAGGGCCCCTTTCCTGGCAACGCCGCCCTGGCACAATGAGGCTGGGGCTGCCCCTGCAGATGGTGGGATGCCCGTGGCGCCAGGGCTGCACGTCATCTTCCCTGGTCCCCTCATGGGTCAGTGTCCAGGCACCAGCCGACCAAAGGGGAAGGTCTGGTCCCCAGCGTGCATGGGGCACTGGCCCTCCAACCTCCCACTTCCCTCTGCCTTCTCCTAGCAGCAGAGCACTGTCCCCGACGTCCCTGCTGCCCTCCTCTCCAGAACGGCCCAGCTGAGCCCAGGGCTGGCTCCTGGCTCCAGACCTTCCCAGGAAGTGCCGGTGCCACTGGCGGGCACCCAGCCGGGCTCACTGCTGGTCCCCAAGGCAGAGAAGCTGTCCCCCACATCAACGTGCGGTGAGTCTGGAGCACCCCAAGGAGCTCCATAGGACACGGTGTTTCCTGCAGGGAGCTTGGACCAAACGTTGTGGGAATGTTTAACTTTGGCTTCAATCCTAGCTATTTACATTTATCCAGGGGATGATTTCTTCCTGCAGAGGAAGGCACAGCCCCTTCACCTGCCTCCTTCTCCAGGGGCAAAAGCAGAAACAGGAAAAGACAAAAAGGAGCAAAATGTCAGACTGTGGTTTTGAAAACCCAGAGTTTGGTTTTCAAGTGGGAAGCACCGTGCTTTCGCCGTCAGAAACCAGAGCACTGGCTGGAAACCAGGCTCTAGTGTCATTCTCGGTTTCAATTTGGTGCTGCAGGCCACAGCCTTGCTGCCCTCAGGACTCTCCTGGCAATTTCCACCCCAAGAAATGCCGGGAAATTAAAAATGTCACATCCCAAACGTTCCCATTTTCCCAGTTGTAAAATAAGTGGGATGTGGGATCAGGCAAAGCAATAAGACGTGGCTGGACGCTGGACCAGAGCATCCCTGTGAGCTCAGCGGGGTGGCTGCCCTGTGGCGCAGGACCCTGGTGTCAGCCCATCGTGAGGCTGCTGCTGCTGCTGCTGCCTCTCTCCCCAGAGCATCACTTTTCCTTTTCCAGGCAGTGACTGGCCCAAGCCTGGCCAGGCCTCCCCAGGACCTGCTGTGGGGCTGGGCACTGGCACCTCTCTGCACCACCCTGTGTCCCGTCGGGGAAGGCCTGAGTCCAGCAAGGTACAGCAGGATCGAGCACTGCCTTCGCTACAGGGGCTCCATCTCTGTGTGCAACCCTCTTTCATGCTGCCCCCAAACTTCTCCCCCTACCCTTGCTGCAAGGGGGACAGGGCTGTCCCCACCGCCAGGAGATGCCTGATGGCACTTACCCGCAGATGGAGAGCCGCCGCATCACACACATCTCCGCCGAGCAGAAGAGACGCTTCAACATCAAGCTGGGCTTCGACATGCTGCACAGCCTGGTGAGCACGCTGAGCGCCCAGCCCAGCATCAAGGTGAGCACGCACGCAGGGACACAGTGTGTCACCTGGGGATGCTATGTCCCTGCTCTGCCCTCGTGCACGGGGCTTCTGCTCTGCACCCCAGCCTGTGGGGCAGGAGGCACACCAGGCACACGGAGATCCGTGCAGTGCAGCCATGCTGGCGTGGTCTGGGCTCTGGAGCCTGCAGCAGAAGCCGCCAAGGCTCGGCAGTGGGGATCACCGCACCTCGCACTGCCAGTCCTGCTGCACAGAGTGCCAGCTGCCCCACGCCCCGCCCACCCCGGGGGCTCCCTTCCCCATCTCATCCCTGTGGCCCCGCAGGTCAGCAAGGCCACCACCCTGCAGAAGACAGTGGAGTACATCTGCAAGCTGCAGCAGGAGCGGGCGGCCCTGCAGGACGAGGCACAGCGGCTGCGGGAGCAGATCGAGGAGCTCAACAGCTCCATCAAGTAAAGGGGGCACGGCCAGGGGAGGTGGGAGGGAGCCGCTGCCTGCATCGGGGTAGCCAGGCAGGACAAGCGGCAGCACCAGGGAGGCACCAGGACACAGCACTTCCCAGGACCTGGATTTGACTCTGTCCCTCCTCAAACCCTGTTTGAGGGGTGGGCGGGACGATCAAGAGGCAGTGCTGTGTGGAACCAGAGTGTGGGGCCATGCCCTACAGCCGCCCTGGGAAGGGGACACTTCCTGCCCCCCTGCTGAGGGCTGGGGTCCTGCCAGAGCCTCACCCCACAGGGCGGCCCTGCAGCTCCCAGCCTCCCAAACACGGGCCCAGGGTGCTGCTTGTACCCCACAGCCTGTGCCAAGAGCAGCTGCCAGCCACGGGGGTGCCCATCACACGCCAGCGCTTCGACCAGATGCGCAGCATGTTCGATGAGTATGTCCGCTCCTCCACGCTGCAGAACTGGAAGTTCTGGATCGTATCCTTTGGGGCTGGCAACCAGCTCCTTGCTCTGGACCCCTCCACCAAACACCAGCTCCTCTGGTTAACCCACTCCTCCTGGGTCTCTGAGGTCCCTCCAGCTTGAGAGGCTCTGGGGACCACGGAGAGATGTTTCCCAGCCAAGGGCACACAGTTGGAACACGCCAAGATGCTGTGGTCAGGAGGAAGCTTCTGTTACGAGGATGCAAATGGAGCAGGGGTAAACGGCCCGTTCTCTGGGAGAAGGAAAGTCACCAGCAGAGCTGAGCTCATGCAGGGAAGAGCTCCTGGTGACATGCGAACTGGCTCTGAGAGGCAGCAGCCATCAACTAGGGATTAGACACAAAGCTGGGGACATGATGGCTTGGCCTTGGTGGCCATGTGTCACACTCTGGAAACCCAGGTGTGCCCATGCCTGGGACACAAGTCTGAGCGCCATGCAGTGGAAAGGATGGGGGGGACCAAGGGCCAGGGGACAGGTGATCAAAGGGATTAGACACGCTGGGCCCATTAAGCCTGCAGAGACTGTGAGGTTTACAAAATCCCAAACAGCAGAGGGATGGGCAGGCCTTGCTGCCCACGGCCTGATCCAGTGCAGGCAGCCCACACAAGGAAGAGGCAGCTCCTGAGGCAGAGTTTGGGAGCACCAAGGGACTCCTTCCACAGGACATTGAGGATGCTAAAGCTGATACAGGCTCCAGAACATGCTCACGGTGAAGGTATCTGCTGTGGATTACCACATGCACAAAATCAAAAGTCCCCAGCAACGGTCCCTGCAGGCTGTGAACTGTCTGCCCTGGGTGACACCCAAGCCCCCAGCACCCCGCCAGGACAGGCTGATGGCCAGCATGCTTCTGTGGTGAGGGAAGCACCCAGCAGGTCTGCTCCATGGCTGGGCAGGGAGGTCTGTCCTGCTGCCCATAGGAGGCTGCTGCCCACACCTGGCAGGTAGGAGACCATGGTGTTGGCAAGGCTGGTCCTTAACTCTTCTGCTCGCATCAGTTCAGTATCATCATCCGGCCCCTCTTCGAGTCTTTCAATGGCATGGTCTCCACAGCCAGCATGGAGAGCCTCACCCAGACTTCTCTCGCCTGGCTGGACCAGCACTGCTCCCTCCCAGTGCTTCGGCCAAGTAGGTGGCCCTGTGCCTGTCTGCAGCGCCCCGAAGAAGCTGGGCTGGCCCGCTGGCAGGGACTGATAGAAAAGCAGAGGCAACAAGGATGGGGGCATCCCGGGAGGCAGTGGGGCTGGTGCTGTACCACACTTCTGCTGCAAGGAAGGGAAGCACCCACGGGACATCCTGGGGCTGTGTGCTCAGTGCTTTCCTGTGCTCCTTTCACACCCATGCTTCAGCTGAGCTGCCTGCTGCTGCCCTAACCTAAGAGCCTGTGTTCTGGCTGAGCAGGGCTCAGCCCTCCCCAAAGCCCCACAGGGGGGGTTTCCCTTCATCCTTTCTGCCGGGGGCTGTGGCAGGGAGCTGTTGTTCGGTTCCAGGGGCTGGAGGAAGGACGGGAAGCACCATCTCCCCCAGGATGGGTTAACCCGCGACCCTTCCAGCCCCCAAGGCACTGGAGGGGCAGGTGACACGTCCCATCTCTCCGCAGCCGTCCTGAGCTCCCTCCGGCAGCTGAGCATCTCCACCTCCATCCTGAGCGACCCAGCCTGCATCCCCGAGCAGGCGACACTGGCAGTGGCAGGGATGGGCCGTGGTGGTGGATCCTCCTAGCTGACCCCAGAGGGGCTTTCCCAGCCTCACCAAGCCCCTGGGTGCTGACAGACCAGCGAGGAGTCTCCAGCGGGGCTGCCGGGCCAGCACAGCCAGGCTGCTGGAGCACAGGGCAGCGCTGGCTGGCAGCAGCCCGGCCCCGTGGGGCTCCCTCTCCTACCGACACCGGCGCGGAAGTCCCTGCTGTGCTGGGGTGGGGGCTGCTGCTGCTCCATGGTCCTGCACCCCAGGGCCTGCCAGACCCCAGAGACACTGACGCCGTGTGGGGCCCTGCCCGGCCCTGGCCAGGAGGCCTGGGCATGGGGGGCTCCTGGGGGGGCCCAGCCTACTGCCTGATAAAGGACTCGCTCTGCCCACAGGCCCCAGCGTGGTTCTTCCTGCCCCGGCCTGCGCTGAGGCAGGGTGGGCAGGGGAAGGGGCTGGGCAGGAGCGGACAGGGTGAGGACAGGGGCAGCCAGAGGGGCAGGGGCAGGGNGGGGGGGGGGGGGGGGGGGAGGGGGGGGGGGGGGGGGGGGGAAGGGGGGGGGACAGGGGCAGCCAGAGGGGCTGCAGGCCCAGTGCGGGGCAGTACCAGCCTCCCTCCACCAGGGGCCGCCCTGCACCGACCTCGCAGGGGGAGCGGCGTGAAGCCCCCCCGCCCCGCGCACACCGCCCCGCCTCGGCGCATGCGCGCTGGGACCGAGCGGGCGGTGCCGCCCCGCTGAGGTGGCGGCGGCGGGGAGATGGAGGCGGCGGCGTTGGGCGGGTGGGT
>VZTO01000017.1:0-19760 GCA_013400615.1 Syrrhaptes paradoxus
TGGCTGGGGTTAAAGCATGACAAGAAACCAGTAATTACAGTTTCACCCCTGAAAAACTGTCAGTAGAAAAGCGTTGTAAAGTTCCAGTTTGAATCTGCCCCAGTTCCACAGTAACAATAATGAAGACTCTAACAACAGTTTGGAGGTCACTTCTAAAGTGTATTGACAGTTGGTCTTAATACCTAGTTGACTTGTGTCAGCATCACAATGCCAGCAACGTATATTTACAGATTTGCATCTTTGTTCTAGTCTCACTGTATAGAATTTTGGGAATTAGAAATTGAATCATCCTGTCATGATTTCAGCTTCTGCTTGGATGCTGTTGAACTGTTCGTTCCAAAGACAACTGCATTGTTTCTTTTTTGTTGTTGTTGTTTTAAAACAGAAAAGAAACAACTGAAAAAGAAAAGATATATACAGAACAGAGTAGTTCAGTGTGCTTATATTAACCCAATAAATGATTTTTCTTATTGTCATTTATTATATTGTAGAACTATTTTTGAAGTCTATCAATAAATTTGAGCTACAGATGATGTCCATCTTGACTCTTTAAGTTATTAAATTGTTTTGTAGGATCTCTCCCTTTGGAAGGGATCTCTGAAGATCTTCAGTCCAGCCTTCTACTGAAATCAAGGTCTGCAAGGTTAGATGAGGTTGCTCAGGGGTTTATTCAGGTGGGTCTTGAAAACTTCAAGGATGGATGCTGCACAACTTCTGTGATCAACCTGTTCCACTGCTTGGCTGTTCTCATGGTGAAAACCAGTCCATATTTCTCATTTCAACTTATGCCTAGTGATCCATGTCTTTCTGGTGCTGGAGGTCCCAGAACTGTATGCAGTATTCTATGTGTCATCTAGTGGGTACTGAGCACTTTTTTAGAATTCTTTGCTATCTTCAGCCCTATTGTTAAAGCAGCTCTTAGTGCTGAAGATACTGCTTTCAGTCCTTTCTTAATCCTCAGCAACTTGCAGTTGTTCTTTCCTGGGGAAAACTTTCTTCTAATTGCTCTCAGAAGACATCAGAGAGAGTCATTGGAGGAGAAGGGCAAGAAGCATCCCCTCCACAAAATTTGCTGTGTTTAGCAGCAGCATATTGTCTATGGGATTCTCCTGCTCTGGCACACCTCTTTTCCTTTGGGATGTCGACCTGAATCATCTAAAATAATCGGTGTTCTTGTTACTGATTTTGCTACAGCTGTACTTCAGGGAAGCCAAATACTAACTTACATGGCAAAGTACCATCCTCATAGAGATAGGACATAACAGAAATCTCTATCTGGAAGGTGTCTGAATGTTTTAGCCATTTGCATTTTCTCCTCTCTAAACATTCCCTGCCCCCAGCAGCAGAAATCTACTTCTCCCTAAACAAGCATCCTTTGTCTGAAAAGTAGATTTTTTACTTTCCTTCCCAAAGCAGTGGCTTACCAGCTCCACAGAGGTATCTGCCTCCTCTTAATGTTCACTGCCTGCAAGTTATCTCCTTCATCAAAAAGCCACTGATATATGCAGATCAGCTCTTCTTCTTGCCACAAAACAGTGGCATTTGTGGGCCTCTCTCCATGCTGGGATGTGGTAGATACAGCAAAAGCTTCTGGAACAGTAGGCTTCAACTGGGAGAATAAAGGTAGGATTTAATAGAATCATAGAACCATTTAGGTTGGAAAATACATTTAAGATCATTGAGCCCAAATATTAGCTTAACGCTACCAAGTCCACCACTAAATCCTGTCCCTAAGTAGCACATCTATGCATCTTTTAAATACCTCTAGGGATNAATCTGCTCCAATCTGGAGCAACTTGAGGACATTTCCTCTTGTCCTGTCACTTGCCACTTGGGACAAGAGAGTGTCACCCACCTCACTACAACCTCTTTTCAGGTAGTCTAGTGGACTATTCTGATTTCTGTCAAAGAAGTAGATCTCAGAATGTTCAGCTGTTTTGTGATGAACAGTTATGAACTTTAAGCTCCGAATGAGCTTCATTCAGCCCAAAGGAAGTTCCTCTGTACAGCTTCAATACCAAACAGATGCTATGCCTGGCAGGGATCTTTCCTGCCTAAAATACAAATCACAGCAGCTTCAGGGCTGTTCAGGACTCTTCTAGCTGCTAATCTTGTCCAGTGGACATTGCCATATGGGCTGGCTGATTTGACACTGCTCAATGGAAATTTTTCTTTCTATCTAAAGTAATCTATCTATCCCAGCTTTTCTACCTCATTCAGCACTGAATGAATGGGTAAGGATGAAGAGGAAAAGACACAGAGAAGAGAATGGACTTGTGAAAGAGAGAGAGGCTACTAACATGCCTGTAGCCACAGATAATGAAAAAAAAATTGCTTTTTATAAGATATTTTCTGTGTTACCTTGCTTGCTTAGCCAGAAAAGATTTTATATCACTACAAAAAAATAACAGCTCATAGATTTACTAGATGGCGAATTGGTAAAATATTTGGTTCTTACAGATATTGTGCCTGTTTCATTTCCAGGTTCACTTATTTAATATGGAGGATATATCTCCAAAACACATAATAAAAATCCACTAAATCTCACAACAGCTTGTGATACTGAATGCTGTTAATGAATATAGTTTTAGGCACGTTTGGTTTTTCATAGCGTAATCTACTGAATGAGTATAACTCAGACCCAGAAACCCAGATTCTTATGTACATCTGAACTTATTCTACGGTATTTCATCAGAAGTCTCCAAAGAAAGAGTGCTGAAAGATTATTCAATATTGTTTAAAAAGTATGTCTCTGCCCCTCTGATCCCTTTCACTTTCTCATGTTATTCAAACATTTGGATTTGGATTGACCTGGACTATGATAATGCTGTGAATTTCTTAAAATTTGGACTCATGCTTATTTCATTAGGAGAAGTAATTATGTTGAATGTTTCCATTAGATTCAAACCTGAGCTTTGAGGAAACTATTCTATGCCCCATGTTGCATCTCTGTTCAGGAACATGAAAGTACCTGATTCAAGTCACTACTTTACCTGCCTCATGGCAGAGTTTTGAAACTGGAGTTCCCTGTTGCCCTGGCTTTTTTCTACTTCTCCTTCAGAAGTAACCAGGGAACCCAAGGACTCTATGTGAGGTAATTGCTGCACAGTTGGCAAGTTAGCTCCTAATATCCAGTGCAGACGTTATTAAACCACAGTAAGGACATGTGTAACTGCAGATAGATCTGACCTTGATGAGTTTAAATATGAGACACCTGAACAAGACTGAGAGCATAACACATCCAGCCTGTCAGTCAGTGGCATGTGTATAAAACATCTTAAACCACTTTCTCCAGTCTATAGGTTGCTCTGTGTTGATATTTTGCATCTGATCAGAAATGCACTTTTGAAGCAAATATTCTGATCATGCTGATTTGCCAGCCTCTATATTGCAGAATAATCCTACAGTACACAAGGTAGATTTTCTTTACATGTAAGTAAAAGAAAAAACAAACTGTAGGACCATGCCTGATGTGAATCTAAGCACTAACAGTTATTCAGTCTGTTGAGATCAGACTAGAGCTATCCCAAAATAAAACACACTGAAATGCTTGTAATGTACATGTCAGGTCCTTGGCCTGATGTGTTTTTTCCTCCGGATTCATTCCATGCTGCCTTCTAATGTCTTTACTACTTCCATGCTGTCACACTATCTCCATTTGCTCATAGGTTGGCTTATATGTGAGTAACTTGTGCCTGTTGATGTTGCAGAAATTTTCCAGAAATCTAATGAACATCAAAATAAAATTTTTCTGTACTTCATACTGTTAGCAAGGAGGTGAACATCAATAATATGTAAAGGCCATTTGCTCTTTTATTAGAAGTGTTATTAGTCATTATTACTGAGATTTCACTTTTTTTTCTTTTTTTTGCTCCTGATTTTGTTCAGTTACTATTTGACCTGCAAAACACCTTCTTTTTTCTCCCTCCTACTGATGGTTTCCCCCAAACTTGTTTACCATCTTCACTGTGAATAAGCAAGAGTATAATCTGTCTCTCAGTAACAGCATTGTCGTATGGGAGTAGGACTGTTACTAATAACAAATTATCTGTGTGTTTCTGTTTTTTCTTAGGTGTCTTCCCACATGAAAATAAATATTGATTAATTTGTTTAGATTATGGATTTTTCAGAAGTTCTTGTTCTTGTCTCTGTGAGAAGGGAAGTTAGATGCTTCAAATGCTTCAAATTCAAACCAATATGAATAATAAGCTTTGATTTTACCAGGTGGGATTAGCATGGCTTTTATGGCTCAATTTTTGTCAATAGTTTTTTCCAGTCAAGGTTTCTATCATTTGAGTAATAACTGACTTCTTTAATAGCCATATAAAACCCATAAGGTTTTTACACATACATGTAACACAGTGGAAGGTCAAACAATTTTTTTCCTAAATTAATTGGCAGGTGCAGTATATAGTAAAGCCTCAAATTCTACAAACAGAGAAAAAAAAAACACTAGAACAAAACAAAGAAAAACAATATGCCAAAACAAGGCAAACAAAAAAAAGAAAACACACCCCGCAATCATGGTTGCAGTTAACTAAAAGCTCACAGGAATGATAAAAGGCAAAAAATTTCTGAAGCAAAATGATCAAAACACTGTATCCTAAACTCCATTCAGAAGCTACATGCCATTCAAATACCTAAGATAATTAAATCCAAAGAATGAATTACACTGGGTTTATGCTGTTTTCTTTTATTCAGAAATTGAAAGGAAAAGGTAATTGTGGCTCTGCAATTCTGAAGAAAGTTGCTGTGTAAAACAGTTCTGAATGGTTCCAGCTTCTGGAGGTTTTAGATTTGTATTCAAGTAAGTTCTCTGTGCAGCCACAAATATTTTGGTCTCACAGAGTTTTTTTCAGGCATGAGACTGCCCCATCAGTGGATTATCCCACCACTTTGGGGGGGTTGTTTTGTTGTCCAGCTGCCCTAAGGTCCTTCTGTTGTCATGTGCTCCTATTGTGAATTTCAGGAACAGCATATGATTTGTCAGGGGGATCTCTAGCAGGAATGTTTAAAGAACGCTAAAGCACGTCCGCTGTAGTGTTCGTTATTAGACGAGAAGTCTCTTTATAATTGTTCTTTGGTTTACATCCAAGTGTTTTCAGAGTGCTCTAACTCAATTCTTTCCTGATGACCCTGAATTGGTAAGAGATGCTGTCCTTTAAGAGCCCAGCTAATGAGCTATAACCCCTAATGGGCATGTAGCTCACAGGATCACACTGGATCTAGTCAGCTATAACCCTCTTAAATATGCATAACACAGGCTGCTGGTCCTCTGAAGTGAATTATTCACTCTGCAAATTTCACTCCCGCTGTGCCATGCTACTTGCTAAATTAGATATAGTCTATGTTCATCCTTCTATTGTATTTTCTACTGCTTCAGCAAAAGTGGGAACATATCTTCTCTGCCTCATATGACTCAGAGGATCTGTAAGGGGACATTAGGTATTTAAGATTTGATGCAGCTATTTTAATTCCAATATCTGATAAGAATGCTATGTCTGAATTGATTTCTTCGCTTGGTATTAAACCCAGCAGAGATTACATGACAAGGTCAGAGTTCAGCCTTCATCCAAAAGTTACTTCTGCTGAAAACATGGGATGTTCAGTTTAAGCTTTCAGTCCAAGTAAATGAGCATAGTTTAGAATTTTTTTAACCTGCCAGTTTTACAAATTGCAATTTTAAACTAAGGCATATTTGTCAAGCCATGCCAAGGTGTTAAGAAATTCACTAGGGAAGAACACAGGTATAATTTATTGACTGCAATATTATTCAAATTATTTAAATGTTATTCCTTTCCTGTCTCTTTGAACTTACTATGCTACACTTTACTGAGGACTAAAAACACAAGGTTATGATGAAGACCTCCATACAAATGAGTAAATTTCGTTTATTATTCAGAAAAATGAAGGGCACTAGAAGGTCTTGATATTCCCAGAAATAAACCTGCATGTGGTTTGATGTGGTTTCCCGTGTCTGTGGTTGCAACAAAGGCAGCATTGAACCTGTTATGTTTGAAGATCTTTCTAATTTAAGTTCTGTAGAAGAACTGTCAATCCATTCACTGGCATAATGGCAACATGCATTTAATAGGGTTTCCTAAGCTAGCAGCCTCTGCCTGCTATCCCTTTGCCCTGACAGGAAGATCTGTGTTTCTCTCTGCAAGCTGACTTATTGTGGCACTCCCAACAAATGCCAGAAACAATAGTTTTCAAAATAATATAGTTTTCAGTTCCTTGACTCTCAACTCTGGTCTCTCAGTGCTTTACAGTCTTTGTTTCAGCCAGCTTGCAGTCCTCAGTAACCTGGACCCAACATCTGTCATCTCCGTTTACTCCTTCATTTTCAATTCTACTTAGGAGGCTTTTGTTTCACAGCTGAAAACATTTTTCTACATTCCTCATTTCTTTGGTCTGCTGCTCAAATACTCTAAATTTCCTGGAGTCCTTTCCGGCTTGTTCACTAGTTTTGGGCTATTTCAAGGACTTGCTACACAAATGCAGTTAAAATGTCTAATGTCTTAGTTAAAACTGTCAAAAGACCAAATACTTGTTTGACTAAAGACTCTGTTAGGACCACCACATATTCAGAGGAAGACGGAAGCAGAGGAAGGTGGAGAATTCAGACAGAATGTTGCAAGAAATATTTACCCTTTTCATATCTTATGCTAATTTCTGTATTAATATATTCTTGTAAAAATACTCCTTGAAAAATACTCCTCAAAGCATTCGCTTCAAACAATTTGTACGTGTTTTGCATACTTCTTGAAAGAGGCATGTGGTATCCACTTGGGTCTTGTTTAATGTATCTTTTACCCATAACTTTCAGAGCCGTTAATGCTGTCATCAGGAAATAAGCTTGTTTTAGAAATTGGAAAATGGACAATATTAAGGGAGAAAAAACCCCTCTGCTCTTCTGTTGGAAAGTTCTGCAGATAGTGACAGAAAACAATTGCCATTGCTCTCTCTGTATTTTTATGCTTAATCCTGGGAACAGAGTAAATTGTCATCACCTTATAAAGTAAACATTTATACAAACTTTCAGAGATAAAGCAAACAGCATGCTCATCCTCTGTAAAGTAAACTTTGAAGGAAACTGGATGTCCACTCTGTTTACTATATGTTCTGCCAACTGTGTTGCAAATTAATGTACGGAAGACTGCTGGGCAAAGTGGTTTCCAGATTTTCAGTATGAGTGTGAACTGCTGCCATAAATATAGGTTTATAGATCAAACACTTGGCAGGGCTGAGAACATTTAGAATGATGGCAACTCTCCACAGAAGGAAATGGTGTTTTGTGTGACCTTCCAGGCATCTTCCATGTGGATTAGCACAGACACATCCTCTGGATTGATGATACCAGGCACAAGCTCAGTAAGAAAAATATGTGTGTTCATTACTGGAGGCTAAAGGACATCTCTGCATCTTTGCAGAAGGTTGTTCCCTCTCTCTAAAATACTGTTGTTTCCTGTCTTCCAGCTCCAGTTATCCAAACTGCTCTGGGAAAACAGACTTGACAAGCACAGTAGCCATTACAGTCTGTATAATCAGGCTCGGAAGCTGTGCTTTTGATAACAAAGCAACGTTTGACTTTGGGCCTTCAATGCATTAGGGACTGTGAGTTACACTGATAAGATCTGAGGACGCTCAGAATTTTTTTCAAGGAATTCAGCACCTTGCAGAATCACTCTATGGCTGAATTCAGATGAGGTGCACAAAACAGGTAATTATGATGAATAAGTATTAAAGAAATGTTTGGCACTTCACGATACGATAAAAGAGATGCTGTTGTGGCTGGTCACTAACATCCATAAACTGCGAGTTCAACAAAAGATTAATTGCTTATAGAGTATTTAAATACTTTCATACATTTTTAAAAATTGCCTTCTGATTATTTTTTAAATACTTGTGATCATGTTTTTGGGCTTTTCAACAAGTAATCTCTTTTGGGTTTAACACAGACTGGAAATGCTCAGCCCTGATGTCATCCTTTAAATGTAACCTACTCCAAACACAGCAATTAAAAAAGCAGAAGCTGTGGCATCCATTTAAAAAAAAAACAGACAAACAAAAAAGTATAAATCTGGAAATTCTTGTATGCTGATCTTGCTTTAGGAGCTAAGGGTTAACAATAAATTATAACAAGTATAAAATTATTATTAATAATTTAATTATTTAATTTGTTGTTCTTTATATTTAATTAAATTATAGTCAGGTATATTTAATATTTATTTTAATAATTTAGTTATAATAATTTTGCAAACATAAATATTGATCTATTTAAAGAGTATATTTTGTCCCAGAGTATTCAATGCAGACTAACTTCCAACCCCTACCCTCCCTCTGCTTAGTTTTCAATATGTAGGCTGTAGTGAAATTACAGAAGTGCCAACATTGATTTTCAGTGCTTATTAATATGTCAAATGTAATTTTCTCTTCTTAAATCAATATTCTGTTTTTTAAAACAATGATAATTGAAAACTAAGTGATTCGTGTTTAATTTTCGCAGCTCTAATTACTGGTGCTAAACATAGCATATCGTCTTACTGTATAACTTGCTGTAAGACAGGAGATGGATGCCATTTAGAATATTTTCTTCTTGCTTTAGGAGACCACTTTTCTGTGGTAGGCAGTTATGGCATTAACAGCACATGTTGTATAAGTTCATTCTTCTAGAGACTTTCCTTCACACTGAATGCCGATAGAGAGCACTGAAGGCACTATCAGGTGACCCTAGAATTTGCTGAAGAACTGAGTGCTTTGATTCTACTCCATATTTATTAATAAACCTGAGAACTGCAATGGCTTGTCATGAACTTCAAAATTGTGCAAAGGGAGCACTGTAACACATACACGATAGAGAGAGGGGAAAATCTACAAACGGTTGAATTTCAGTCAACTTGGTTCACCTCGGAGTTGGCTGAGGCAATGGTACTTGTTAACTAAAGGACAAATTCTCATGTGACTGCTTTTCATTATTCTGGATAAAAATCTTTATGTATCGGGTTTGTGTAGCCAGGGGAGGGGCTCCAGGCATGGCTCCTGTGGGAAGCTGCTGGAAGCTTCCCTGGCTCCAAGCTGGATCCACCTCTGGCCCAGTCCAAGCCTGTCAGCAACAATGGACCTGCCTCTGTGAATAACACATCTAAGAGGGGTGCAGAGCATGGAAGGAGGGCGGGCAGGTTGGCGGGGTCCTGACCCCAGGCAAGGTTCAGTTGACCCAGCCCCAGGCCCTGCTGCAGCCCCAGCCCAACAGCCAGGATCACTTCAGGAGCCAGCAAAAAAACCTGCAGCAGAGAGGGGAGAGGAATGTGAGAGAAACAAATACCGCAGACACTGAGGTCAATGAAGAGAGGAGAGGGAGGAGGCACACCAGAGCAGAGATTCCCCAGCAGCCTGTGGTGAGATGGCAGCTGTCCCCCTGCAGCCCATGGAGGCCAGCGGTTGAGCAGAGATCCACCCACAGCCCGTGAGGGGGACCCCACACTGGGACAGGTGCATGTGTCCGAAGGAGGACATGACTCTGTGGGAGAGACCCCATGCTGGAGCAGAGGATGAGCGTGAGGAGCCTTCTCCCTGAGAAGGAAGGAGCAGCAGAGACAACGTGTGATGAACTGACCACAACCCCCATTCCCCGTCCCCCTGTGTCACTCAGGGGCAGGAGGTAGAGAAACTGGGAGTGAAGTGAAGTCCAGGAAGCAGAGAGGGGTGAGGGGAAGGTGTTTGTAAGATTTGGGTTTGGTTCTCATTATCCTACTCTGTTTTGGTTGGTGACAAATAAAGTTGTTTTTCTTCCCCAAGTCAAGTCTGTTTTACCTGTGACCACAATTGGTGAGTGACCCCGCTGTGTCCTTGTCTCAGCCCACAAGGTTTTACCTTTTGTTCTTCTGATTCTCCCCATCCCACAGGGGCCCAGAGGAGTGAGACCGCCGCACGATGCACAGTTGCTGGCTGAGCTTAAACCACAACACCTTATTAAGTAAGGTGGAAGTATTAACAAAGATTGTGAATGCCTAACAGATGCACTTCATGTTACGTGGAGACAATCATTGGAAGCTTTGCTTTCTGGAAGAAATTGAATGAAATGTCTAGCTGACACCTAAATTTTTATGTTTGAAGGCATGCTTGAAGGAATATAGGGCAGAGCTTTTTGCTGAGAAAGAGCCTTTTACTGAAAGTATATCTGAAACTACAATCTATTACTAGCATTGTTGTGAAAGTACTTACAAAACAGTGTATTAATCTAATGTATGGTAATTCTTTCAGCATGACTTATTGATATTGGCCACCTCAAACAGTACTCTGTATTTTTCTTCAGCTCTTTGGGTGTGTTTAAGTAGCAATTTAAGTTCTACTCAGAACCTTAGGTTTAAATCTTTATCTGCCTTTTTTGCCATTATTAAATCTGTCTTGTGTCGGGGCAGGAACTGTGCCAGTTTACTTTCTCTATCATACCAGCTTTGTAACATTAATTACCAACTTCAAAATGATTAATTTATTTATCCCCTAATATATTATGTTTACTTTCCAACTCCTGTTCTGTATTGTGTTCCTTTATACTTCCAATCTCTCTGTTTTACTACTGTTTTCTTGCTGTTCCTTCGACATCTCACCTTTCCCCGTGTCCACAGGGATATGGTGGGAGGTAAGTAAGGGAAAGGGATTGCATTCTTGAGATGATCTCTCCCTTTTGCTAAATCATAGCTTAGATGGCTTCCTTATATGGTTACAAATTATTAGTGTAATAATTACATAATTATCTGACATATCGGATACATTACTTTTTTGTACAGAAAAAATAACACTTTTAAAATGTTATTTCTCGTGTCATATATGAAATCAGTTTACAGTCAAGTAGTGATGAAACTTTGTGGGTGGGCTGTATTTTACTGTGTCCAGGTCCTCCTCATGCAGTACACTGCTTGCCATCTTATGTTTCAAGTAATATTGGTCAGATAACAACATTTAATGCAGTTATAAAATAATGATTTTTATAGTAATTTATTCATTAATTATTATAACTGGCTTAAGTATAATTTTGGATATACAGCTCTTGAGAATGAGGACCTTCATCTGTCTAGTTGTTTCACAGTATGACAAGTGAAATCACAGTTACAAATATAACCTCTGTGTGATCTTTTGACACTTATTGATGAGTAGCAGCCAGCTTGACAGAAATTCACACATAAATATTTCCCAAACCTTTAAAGAAAATTAGGAATGATTACAAAGAATAAAAGCCACCTCAGTGTTACTGGAAGGGTGGGCTCTGCAATTCACCACTAGCATTAATTTCCTGTAATAAGACGGTGGGGTTTTTGTCTCTTGTAACTTTGCCAAATGCTAAACATTTGGGTTGATGTCTTCCATATCATGTACCTGTCCTAAAGTTTAACTATTTTATAAACCCCACATGACTCATCTAGGTATGAAAGCAAAGCCAGGTTGCCCATATCTTCTGTTGCAATGGTAAGAAAATCATTCTGAAGCTCTGTTTATTATTTCCTCCTTCATAAGCAATTAATTTTATTTTTACTACATTATTTCTTATACGAAGTATAATTCTAGTGTCTGTATTTTCCTAGTGAGAATTTCAAACTTGAAAGGAAAATGGTTTCTGTGAGGAAGAGCCTATTTGACTTGTGTGGAATCTACTCAAAGGTGTCTAAGCCAAAAACTTTTGTGCTTTGCCTAGCAGCTAAAAGCTTTGAGTTACTCTATTATTGGCAGGGAGTGACTGCTCTTAGTTCTCTTGCAGCTCCCACTGCAGACAAGACAATGCTCTGTTACACAGAGAATCCAGACAGGTGTGCAGCTGGAAGGAGGACAGAGTTCTGTTTCTCCTTTGCTAATAACTAAGGCAGCAGAAAATCATACGCCTCGAATGACTTTCAGTTAGAGAGAAAGGAGTAGGCTTTGGCTTTCGAAGCCCAGGAAGACAAAAGCTGGGTCAGAAGGGGATAAAAGATGGAGGAGGAAAAAGGGAACAGAGAATGGGAAAATGGAGAAAAAGCAGAGCTAGATGGACAGAGGAGTGGAAACTATTGAGTTTGATGGAGGGAGAGGGAATCTCCATTTGTGATTTGGATGCTCTGTTTAGCATTTTTAATTTAAGTTCATATATGTAAAGGTGTCATTTTCGGTGTTCTCCCAGACAGCCAGGCAGGTGTATAGGTGGATATGAGATGGTTTTGTTTGGCAAAATTAGATTTTGCTTCTCCAAGAGCATCATAAAACTTGCATAAGATCTCACTGACTCCGTATCTGTTGTTTCCAGGAGCTCAGGGAGAAATTGTTCCTGAGATGTGCTCCCGTGGGATCAACATTTAAACCCAGAAAATATAAACAACATTTTGAGAATGTGAAAATTTAGATGTTTACATTGAGTTTACTACTTTTAAAGTGTTTAAATAATAATGTGTTACTCTAAGGATAAGTTAGAGCATTGTGTTGCTATATGATTTAAAGGTTTATTGAATATTTAGAGCCATACTCTCTTACCATATATTAATTTTCTGTTAGCACATGTTTAGAATTAGGCCCATAAGGAATACCACTGGAAAGTTTGTTGGAAATGTAAGCTGACAGAATCAGTTCTGCTTGTGAAGTGCAATGTTATGTTCAGTTCACGTGCATCTCACATGTAAACCTGTAGGCGGTGGTGAGTGGGTGGATAGTTAGCTGTGAGACTATGGTTGAAACATACTTAATAGTGCAGCTGAGCTTCTGGAAGGAAATTAAAATTCATGAGTCCCCTGCTGTTTGGCTGAGTGGCTTAGTTTAGGGTGCATCATGCTGACCAAGCTGGCATGCCTGAGCTGTCTGCACAGTAGTCAGCCTGTTTTTATTCTGCAGGTACAAGCCCAGTTTGTCAGGCAGCAAAATCTCCTATTGCATTGTTTCCTTCTCTCTCTAGTCTGACCCTAGTAAAAATTAAGCCTTTATATGTTTTGTTGGAAGTATCTTTTCTTAGAGATGATTGCCTACTAAAAAGCTCAGATGAAGCAAGGAACTTCACCTTTTGCTTTTACTGTGTTTATCCCTGAGTATAATTAGGCTGGGGTTTGTGAGGCAGAAGAAAAATGAACAGGTTCTTATCTGAAACAGAATGTTCCACCTTCTGTTTGGCCTCCAGTACAACTCTTGGGGGATCCTAATGTTTATCCTTGATGTTTAATATGAACACCCCATTTCCTTAATCAGCCAGGTGTGTTACCAGTGTTAAGCCAGGAAAGCAAGTACTTGGAACCTGGGAACTAGCAGAGAAGAACACTGTGTGTGTTTTTGATTGAAAGGGAGCTGGACAGAATCTTTTTCTTGGCTGAATATTGTTCAACAACATCTGAAATAATTTGGAGGCAGTCTTAAAATTCACTACCTTGGGTTCTTGCATACATCCTTGGTACGTGTGTGGGAAAGCAAAGAGGGCTACAAAATATCTGCTATTGAGACCTCAGTCACCATTGCAAATATTATTTGGTATGGTAGTTTCACCTACACAAGGATTGTTACTAATCATTACCAGGAAAGCATGTAAAACTGCACATGGAAGATATCCCCCTCTTCACATAAAACTTTTAACAGTTGATTCCCTTCTGAGCCCAAGGCAAAATGATCAGTTGACAGAATAATTTATTTTGATGTCAGCTGCCACTTGGAAACTTCAATCAACATTAAACCTCCTGAAAACTCCCTTACTAGGTCCTGTATTTGGTTAGCCCTGAGTTTTTGTAAAGCCCCTGTTTCTAAATCTTCTATTGCTTTCCTCCACTTGACAACAAATGCTTTTTAGACAAAACAAAACCTAAACAACCAAAACCTTCAATGACACTTTCAGCTGACATTTTGTTTATAAATCTGTAAATGAATCATAAATGAATGTGATTGACTAGCAAAACTGCTCAGGTTCAAAAAAGGAAGGTAACCCCTTGTGATTGCCATCTGGAGTTGTGTTCATATGATCAGTTACTTAGGCTTCAAATTAGAAGTCCTGTTTCTGATGGGGGCATGAAGTTGTCCAAGCACATATAAATAAATAAAAATCTATATATAAATTGTAAGATGTGAGAAGCATTACTTCTGGCTACCTAAGCACCACATGGGCAGCTGCACATATATCTTTTCATATTTACTGTGCTCATATACTGTTCAAATTCTCAGACTGACATGGAAGATAGAATTCTATATGAGACTAGGTTAAATCTCACAGATATTTGATGTCACAGGCATTAGCCTAGTGAGACGTTACACACTATGTCTATACTGCTGGCATAACCACTCCACTGGAGGAACCACATTAGAACTGGAGCTGGAAAAAATCCTGAAACTCTCTTTATAGATGCAGTTGTAGAGATCTGCTTCCATTAAAATAAAGCTTTTATCAAAGAAGGGCTCTTCACCATTTTTTTTCATATTGTTGCCATCCACATAACCTTGGATTTAAGACACTTTTTCTCACCTTAAAAGCCATGTCAGAGTTACTATCATACAAATTAACATATCCAAACACAAGCCTCTTGATACTTTGGGCAATGATACTGCCACAGCTGAGTATGGCACTGCTGTAATGTCGGGGCCTTGAGTATGCTACTAGATCTTAACCATCCTGACCAGCTGCACCAGAGGCATCCACCTGCACATCCTCTAGGAGCTCCATTTAGCTCCTGGGCACCTAGATCTTGTCTGAGTGGAGTTAGAACTGGCCCAGCTTGCTGACTGATTTTCCTGGATGTACCATAGACCTGCCTTGTAGGTTGCTTTGACTTCAGTCCTGGTTTTGGCCCTCTCCTGCTGTTTGTGACTGAAATCCTTGAACAGACCCTGGACCTCACCTTGTCTAGGCCTGTTCGGATACTGTGGGACTGTGATCTTGTTGATGAGGGCACTGTCTGAGCTATGGAGGTCTTTGACTCTTGGCTTGTCTTGATACACAGCTCAAATGTTAAGTTCGGGTATTGCTGGATATTGAGGCACAGATGGATACTCGGAAGATGGAACATGGAAAGGTCATGAACGGCACTAAATGTTATCCCTGTAATTGCCTAGAAGCTGATACTTGTCAGACAGGTCAGGTATCTTATTCTAGTGAGTGCATGGGAACTTTGTTTCCTTTCCAGCTTCACTGATGTTTCTGTTTAAAAAATATGTAATGTTAAATAATAAACTGCATTTTATTGGTTCTCACAGTATATATAAAGTATACAGGAATCCTGTAAATACTAAGCATGATTAAAGAAAGAGATGGAGGATGTCAGCATCCTTGAAAAGCTATCACAAAGTTTAAAATCTTTGTTCAGCCTTTCAGACTCTTCCATTTCATCCTCACCAAAACAAAATTAAACTGGTATAAAGGGAAAACCACCCCAGATTATTAGTGCTATGGATTCCTGAAGTATATTGCAGTACCACAACTATTGTATATGTTGTAGTGAAACTTCCTGGCTTCTCTATGGTGTATTCCAAAAATCTCTGAATCAAACTCATGCCTTATCTGTATTGAAAATAAATCCTAAGAAAACATCCACAGTTCATGCCATAGAGAAAAAAATCCATATATGCATTCTAGCCCTTCCTTTTCCCATAAAGGAAAACATTTGTCAAGTGATGGAGATTTGGTGCTGCAGTTTGAGAAGAAAAAAAAAAAAAAAAAAANAAAAAAAAAAAAAAGGATTCTGGTATAGATAGCAAAAGGAACGCTTTTCCTGCTGCTTAAAAGACTGAAATTTCCTTTTTTTTCTTGGAAGGGAGGAACACACAGTTAAAACTAAAATACTTCAAACCAAAACCTAATCTGTCAAAAATGTTTGTGCTCATCTTTCATTCCTATTTCTAATTGGTTCAATATTGTTGATTTCTGAAAAGTGTTGATTGTATAAAAGCCTTCTTTAAGAAGCAGAAGTCAACTGTTCAGTAGAGAGTCTAAAGGAGATATCCACTCACACGCTTAATATTGGTTATATTCTGCATTAGATTTTATGCTTAGTTCAATAATTACCACTACATTTACTGACTTTAATTATTACTATTATCCCATTAATTATTGTTATAATATTAATAATCACCATTAAAAAAATCAGGAGGCAAAATGCTGTTACCAGACTCAAACTGGAATTTATTAAAATAAATGTTCTTCTAATCCAAAGATATGTGAATGAAAACACAGTACAAACTTGTCAGGTAACTCTTTTTTTTCCAAAACAAAGAAAGTCAGATGATTAATACCGTGATAAAGCCATAGGAATGAATTAATATCCAATAGAATACTTAATAAAAATGAATTATTATTGCTATGTATGAGAGAAGATACCCCACCCTCCGTAAAACAGGAAATAAGAGTGATAAAGCAAGTAAAGTATTTCATATCTTACCAATGAAACTCATTTAATGTAACTCAAAACTTTAAAAACAGCTTTAATAATAGGAAAGGTGTTCAAGAAACATATAGATAGGGTGCTTAAGGACATGATTTAGTAGGTTAAGTGGTGTTGGGTTGACGGTTGGACTTGATGACCCTTGAGGTCTTTTTCCAACCTTAATGATTCTATGATTCTATGAGAAGGAGAACACAATTTATTTTTGAGCTAATAAGTGTATCTAACAGGCTTTCTATGCTTTCAAAGTGACAAACCTCGGGTTCTCATTTCTATTGCTTCTTTCTGTCAGTGATGTGTTAACATCATCTCTTTAGCACAGTGAGACACAGGGTGCAGGGAAAAGCTTTTCTTTTGTAGGGTATCTTGAATTTTGCCATACTCCATTCTTTTGTCTGTAATAGAAGAGGAAACTCTTGAAATACAAGGGCAATCTCTTTTTTTTTTTTTTTTCCTTCTCAACATCGATTTTTATCTCTGCAATTCCTCTAGGTTTTTCACTTACTGTGTGAAGGGTAATGCCTTGGTGTGAAGAGCTCTATTGCTAGATGGGAAATCAAAGTACTGGTTTTTTTGTTTTTTTTTTAGGGAGTGATGACTGTACTTCAGATTAAAATTCAGAGGAAATAGATCTGCAAAGAAAAATGTGGGAGCAAGTTTTAAGCTTCCTTGGGGAGTCCTACAATGTGCAAATTTATTCTTCAAGAATCTGTGGATCTTTCAGGTAATTTCAAGTTTCCAAATGTCTTGCTAGAGCTGTTTGAGATTCAGAGATGTATTCTGAGATGTGGTAGATATAGTTTCTTACTCCTAAGCATTTATTATTCCTGCTATATGCTTCAAAAGTTTATAAAGCCTTATTGCCACTAAGTTGACTCTGCAATAGCAGTAATTTCAGGGTTAAGGGGAGAAGAGACAGCAGTTATTACTTCAGGGCAATGCCCTTTAATTGCTATATCAGAAATCAATCTTATTCTTTCTGCTTACTGAAAATCAGTTGTGGTGTTTTCTCCCAAACTGGCCTTCTGAAGTTCGACTGGCAGCATTAGCTATTTCCTGATATCATCAGCAAATATTCTGAATCTTACTTATGTATTCCTGANTGTTTTTATTCAACAAGGTTGTACTGGAATTCCCTCATGCAGAGTGAAACCAAGTGAGGCTTCTTGTAATGCAGTATTGGTTACTGACAAGGTTCTTAGAATTTCTAGTTAAAGCAAACCAAGTTATCTTGAGTATTGAATCTTGGAAACCAGAAAACCAAAATAAATAACTAATAAAAATTAAATAGTTCTGCTCTCTTGGTCTACTACTGCTAAACTCAGCTATTTTTCTATAATTAGAATTAATTTAATTCAGTTCTACTCCTTTTACTTGTGCTTAAATCAGTAAAGCTTTTTGTGTCTAGAGAAGTATGTTCACACTACAAACTACACCTAAGTCTTCTTTTATAGTAACAATTAACCCAGAAAATAAGAAAAATGGCAGAGTGGGGACTAAATGAATTTTGCATGAAAACTCAGGGTAAAATAATGATCTTTTGATATTCAGAATACTTTATAAAACTGTTCAGTATGCTATGTCAGTGCAGGAAAAACTGAATCCAGACAGGAACTCAAGATGATTGTAAACTATTTAGAAATTATAACACTGTGTTTAAATAGATGACATAACCAACCCTAGCTTCACAATACTTGGCTTAGACACCATTTACATGCATGAGGCTCCCTGTGGCTGCAAAACCATGTCAGGGCATTGATAATTAATACTGAGCTGTAGACTGCTATGACAACAATGGTAGCAGTACCGGAGTCAGCTAATTTTAGAATAGCTTGGTTAGGTCTACAAAGATTGTGGTTATACTATTGCCTATTGTCAAAACATAATCTTGGTCACTTCAGCATCTTAAAATATGAAGTAAATCCTGAATGCCCAAAAGTTATGCTTAGATATATGTGATGCATTACAGAATGTTTGAGCAACTTCAGACTCTTGTTTTATTTTTTTTTTTTGCTATATATTCTGAGATGTATTTCAGTAACCAAATGCAAGGCATAAAAAAAACCATTGACCTCCATGACCAGAATGCATACTTGAGGCAAGACCAGTGTGCTTGAGATTTCTTTCAGTAGTTAGTAGATTGAGAATCTAATAATTTTATTTACAAGAATGAGAATGTCCATACTTTTCCCCTGGGAATCAGCGGAATTTTTCAAATTGGTATAGTACTCACAGGCAATAGTTATGACATGAAGATGGGAACGGAGGATCTAATTTTTACATCAGTGAGGAATAACATAGTGCAGTGATGGAGGTCACCTTGAGTTACAAGAGATACATGTCACAGACTTCTCCGTTGTGGGCAGAATGAAAAAATGCATTGTGCAGTTAGGCCCAAAGGTAACTTAAGGCCTTCAGCAGTCCACTTTCATTTTCCCTGTATTGCTGATGGCACATTGAAATTAGAATTTGGTTACGGATTAATATTAGTAAACTGTTATATCGAGAATGAATATCATAAAGACGTTTGAGGAAATGAATTAGAGAATTAAGCTGAACACTCTCAGCTGTGGTAGGTTTTAAAATACAATACGTGCTGAATACTCTGACACAGGTAAGAAAAATATTTTATTGATTTTTTTTTTAATTGTGGACTGATTTCAAAAATGTTCTTGCACACCTGAGTCACCTTAAAGGTTTTCATATTTCCCGTTTTGGAAGGTGCTTAAGAAAATTCTAGATTGAGGGGCCTAAAACAAGTATGGTTGGTTGATTTGCCTGACACTGCTTCCATTATCAAAGCATGGCTTACTTTAATTTAAACAGAAGTTTACCTTGATCTCACAGCTGAGAATAGGAGTGATTCCCTTGCCAACAAATTAGCTAAATATTCTCACTTCACACACCTTATTACCATTTCATCCTGGCTTAGTTAAGTAATGTTGTTATTGCATAAGCTACCTTGTTCACATGGAGCTGCCTTTTAAAGAGGACTTATTTTAAAGTTTTTAATAAAACAAAAAACCAAAATCAGCCCTATTTGAATTTTACAAAGGCAAGAAAAAAATGGCTTGGTTTATAAAAGGCTTAAATTAAAGCATTGTCTGTGTAACACATGCATTTCCACACATGAGTTCCAGAGCCTGGAGAAGATCGTTCCATGTGATGCATCCTAAATGGCTCATGGGATAATCACTGATAAACAGCACATTGTTAGGGCAGAGAATGCATAAAAAGTTTCTCCTCCTTATAGTCACAGCAGTGAGATGGTCACATTATCATTTAAGGGCTTGCTTTTTTTCCTTTTTTTTTTTTTTTTTTTTTTTTTTTTTGTTTTTTTTTAGGTTTTTTTTTTTTTTTGTTTGTTTGTTTTTTATATTATTCGTTTGA
>VZTO01000017.1:25941-52584 GCA_013400615.1 Syrrhaptes paradoxus
TGTGGATGCCCCATCCCTGGAGGTGTTCAAGGCCAGGCTGGATGAGGTTTTGAGCAACCTGGTCTAGTGGAGGGTGTCCCTGCCCATGGCAGGGGGGTTGGAACTTGATGATCTTTAAGGTCCTTTCCAACCCAAATCATTCTGTGATTCTATGATGACAGTGGATTAACTGATGCATTTGTAGCTGAAATGAGGTGTGCCGAGATTGTCTCAGTAAAAGAAGGTGTGGACCTTGCCCTGTTGTGGTATATTCCAGGGAAGTAGAAGATAGACTGAAGACAGATTAAAAGTTTTCTATTGTACTTTGTACTGGGGAAAAAAAAATTATAACTTAAAATATGAACAGAATCAATGGTAGTTCTTACATTGCACCAGCTCTGCAAATTGTAATGGAAGCCCACTGATATGATTTTTTTTCTTTTCCTTCTTGCAGTATGTCTGTGTTTGAAAGACAGAATCACAGAATCATTAAGGTTGGAAAAGACCTTAAAGATCACCAAGTCCAACTGTCAACCCACTAAACCATGTCTCTAAGCACCACATCTACACATTTCTTGAACACTTCCAGGGATGGTGATTCCACCACTTCCCTGGGCAGCCTGTTCCAATGCCTGATCACTCTTTCAGTGAAGAAATTTTTTTCTAATATCCAGCCTAAACCTCCCCTGGCACAACTTGAGGCCATTTCCTCTTGTCCTGTCACTTGTTACCTTAGAGAAAAGGCCAGCACCCACCTCACTATACCCTCCTTTCAGGTAGTTGTAGAGAGTGATAAGTTCTCCTCTCAGCCCCCTCTTCTCTAGACTAAACAACCCCAGTTCCCTCAGCGGCTCCTTGTAAGACCTGTGCTCCAGACCCTTCACCAGCTTCATTGCTTCTCTGATGTATTATCATCCACTATCATTGTGGTGTACTATTATTGCTATTATTACTGTTACTATGCTTTCTTTTTATTAGAAAACTTAACTAGATGCACAGTAAGTTTTGAAAATACTGATCCTCCTCTAATACTAACAGAAACCAGGAATAACTGAGCTCAAGAGTGTGTAATTACTTTGGTGAATGCTATGGGACAGGAAATTCATCTTGTGAAAGTTTGACCAATTGTTATTGCGTATCAAACTGCACCCATGTTAGAAAATAAATTGTTCTCTGCCCTAGTGAGAGTAGGGGGTTTTTAATTGTAACAAAAGATATTTACAAATAGTTGTTTTGACAGTGTTTTTGCCTTCTACCTACTCTTTTTTCAAGACTTAGGCAAACTGAATTTACACATTGTGGGTTGTTTAGGATTTAACATTATTGGTGAATACCTTTTAAACAAAATAGATGCTTCACTTCTCTATGCATTTGCATAGTGTCTGGCTTTATTTTGCTTTTCTTTTTAAAAAAATCCTCCTCCTGCCCAGCTTATTGACAAGACCAGGATACCAGCTTAGGAACTTCAATGACTGAAAATCTGCTCCCTAAGCACAAAAGCTAATGAGTTCTGGTTTCCTGCAGTTCTGTGTCCTTTCTCCTTCCATCACTGCTGCAATACCTCTAGTTCCCCCTCACCCTGTGTGGTATCTTTCCATTTCTTCTATTTCTCCTAGCTCCTGCTGGCCTATAAGCAGCGTGGGCTGTAAATCATTCCAAGCCGAGTGCTGAGTGCCATCTGGTAGGCTTAACAGAACAGATAAGTCATGAACTGTTTAACCTAATGTGACTGGAATTTCATTCATGACTAGAAATTAACCTGCAAAACTCAAACAATGCTTTGGAAAGAGAGAACCTGATTAAAAATTGTGAGCTTGTTACAAGATATAGAGATGTCCAACTCAGAAATGGAATTTTTCATTCAGACCCTGAAAAAGAAGTTTAGATACGTGAACAAAGTTGGGAACCATCCAGCTTGAGGAGTTTGGTTCTACAAACTAAGTTAACATGTTTCATTAATCCATTTGTTAGAAACTGCATATATGTTTACTGTAGTTACTATTTAAATCTCAGCAATGTCACATCAGTCTTTTATCCTTGTTAGCCAATCAATGTATACATGTAACTGTTTCTCAGTTTTCATATTCTCAGTTCATGTGAAACACATAAAGCTCTTCAGCTGCTGCTATACTTTTTTTAACCTTTTACAAAATACAAAAATCCAACCAGACTTGTTTTAATATTCTTGTATGTATTTCTTTACTTGAAAAAGGTGTGCCCTTTATTTTTAATGTCTTTTCATGAATGAATTAAAATTTCCTGACAAAATAGCTTGATACACTGCTATGGAGAATTACAAATCAAATATTATAAGTAGTTCCGCTGTTTCTGTTCAGTCTTTCACGTGATTCTTTAGTTATTGCCTCCTGGCTTGTATCTTGTGTTGCTTTCTTCTTATTATTTAAAATTGCCTTCTCTCATTTCACTTACTTTCATACAGTGATTAAATATTCCAATCAGTATACTAACAATTATTTAGGAAAACAAGTGGTCTAATAAAAATTAGGTTACTAGTTTTCATTCTTGATTTGAAATTTCATGCACTTCTGATAATAATATGGCAGTAAGAGTACTGGCCATATGGGCCAAATTCTGTAAATTCTTAATTTAATTTTATAGTCAGGAGCAAGGAAACTCTACTGAAAGTACCTCTTATAGTCTCCCTTCTTTATGCTTAAGTTGTCTTCTGAGAATTACTATTATATATCTTAGGAAAGCTAGCTGGCAGGACTGCATTATTATACTGAGCTTTATGGTCTTTGGAGTAGGTCAGTGGAACCAGACTGGAATAGGTTTCCTTAGATTGAAGTAGGCTACTGCTCTCTGAAGAGCTGATAAACACACATACTTAACGTAAACATGTTTATTTATCAGATGAACACTCATGTCACTAGTGGTTTCTGTATGCAAGCTTGATGTTGTCCTCTTTATAGTATTCCTTGTGTTGTCCCCCGATGGTGTGTTGTTTAAGGAAATAAAGAAAACCTGCGTACGTTACAGTTTCGCTAACACTTTTAATAAAAACCTTACTTTCAAGCAATGAGGAGCCAGAGGACAACTGAATTCCAGGAATCTGGGGTAGGAGGTGCTTATAGGATAGCATTCTTTACTCCTTTGGGGTTTTTACATTATTTGAACACAAGCCATTTGTAATTCTTTGTTTTCTCAACTTAAAGGTGCAGGGGTATTGGTTGGTTGAGAGGCTGATTAACCACCTGCAATATGCAGCTGACAATAAATTAGTGTTAGCAGATACCAAAAATCCTAGCCACATACTTGAATATGCTAGGAAAAAATGTTTCCCATCCTTTAAAACGGAATCTTACATTCAAACCTGTTTTGGATTTTTCCCATTACCATCACATATGCAGTTCTTGGTATTTTATTGCTGCTGGGTAATTTAGCATTGAAATATTGAGCTTATACACCATCTAAAGTGGTCAGTTTAAGAGATGCAAATTTAATTCTATCCTTCTGCTTGACTTAGAAACATCTCTTGAAAGTGTCATTCATGTTTTAATACCCCTACCTTTTGTTATCTCTTTAGATACCAAAACTGGGAGCATTTTATTTCACTACTGTGATTGAAGAGGGATTGCTTACATATTTCATAATAAGAGCACACTCTGGAAAGAATTTCAGAGGCTGAAGGTTTAAAAACAAGCAAGCAAAAACTGCAAAGGAATGATATTGAAAACTATTTTAGATGCTGTTAGAGGTGAGTTTAGATTACCTTCTTTCTGGGATGGGTAGAATTCAGAATCATATTTTTAAAAAATCAAATGCTGCTTTCTGATGCATTTTTTATTCTTACCATTTTTATTTAAATGACCAGAATGAAATCTTTATTTACTATTTAGTTTAGTATGCCATTTTTCTCCAACTATTTAAATGAGATGTTCTTAATTACTAGGTTCGTGATTTAGTTCTCAGTACTTATTCAGGCTGATCTCCCATGTCAGGACCCATATGAATACGAAGTCATGTGGCAATATTATTTCCTCCTAAGGTGAATGTCTTTTGGAGCTAATGGAGGACCTTAATGAATTTGTTTGAGTCCAAATTAAGTTTTGTAGAGGGCAAACCATGGCTTTGCGCACTTTACTGTAATTATGGACCTTAACAAAGTATAACTATTACTATAATTAGGCTAGCATAGTCCATATTTAGTCAATTTCACCTATTAATTGAAGTTAATAATTTCAATCACTTTAGTTACTGAGACTAATTTAAATAACCTACACATAACATTTAGTGTATGCATAAAGCTGTATTTGCAGGATTGCAAGCAGTCACATTATCCGTAAAAATCTAAATAATTTACTTCCATTCAGAAGGTGTATGGTAACCATCTAACCATAACCCATTGCAATGACAAATAAACATGGATTAGCTTCTGCAACCTGTAAAATAAAACCTAGCTAATGAGCAGCTGACAACTGACGAACTCACCTACAGTGGAAGACACTGATTTGGGAAAGACAGCTCTCAGAAATGTGGATATTCCAGGAGCTAGTGTGAAACAGGCACAGTAGGAACTTCCCTTCTACTTCTTTTACAGTTCAGATGGGTGCTATTAATTCAAAGCAATATGCTATACTCTAATTCCATTCCTGTTGGCAGTTTTGTCAAGATTCAGATAATTCTCTGGGAAGTATTTCTTATTTTTCTGTGAGAAACTTGATAGTGTTCTTACTATGAAGAATAAATGTTCTCTTGTAAAGATTGAAATATTTTTTTAGTTTTATCTGACAGGAAAAATTAATTATTTTAACAGCAATTATATTTAGCAAACTGTGTTAATAGATATATTAATGTAATTCAGTAGCATCTGCAATTTTAGGCAATTTGTTAAAAAAATTATTTCAATTTTAAGCATTTTGGTATGAAATAAGTATTTTTATATGGGTAACTTGTAAAAAGATTATTTTCATTGATCCATCAAACTGGCAGCATTACTGCAGCAAACTGTCAGATCGTGTCATTCCAACAGATCAGAGAAGCAAAAGAAGTCTAAAAAAAAGTTTAAATACTAATTAAATAGCATCAAAATAAAAGATAAAATTGGACTAAAAAGGAAGTCAAGTAAAATCCTGGTTCTACTGACATCTGAGAGAATCTAAGTCCTCAATTCGTGCAGCCAGGGTTTCCTCAAGTGTAGAAAGTCCTGTTTTGAGGAGGATGGCAATTTAACATGCTCAGAAATTTTGGATAAATTTGCACCATTGTACAGTTACGTAATTTCAGATATGAAATAAAAGCAATCGATCACCTAAAACTGATTAGTCATGGCATAATTGTTATAAATTCTTGTTCATTAGGTTAAAGTTTTATGACGAACACAGTTTATGCTGGGCATGGTAATATGACTTGATTATCTTGACTCTAGAAGTAAAATGCTGAGAGAACAAAAAAAAAATAGCATTCTTTACTATTGTCTCAATTCTTCACAACATATAGGGTATTATAAAAGAAAAAGATGAAAGTTGCAGACAAAAAGTAAATGTGAGTACGTTTTTATCATATTATTTCTTCTAGTCTATGAGTTGATGTGGAACTGAAGAAAGTGCTGCATACCATACTATTTCTTGATTTTAATAAGAATCTTCTTGGACTGTTGTTTGGACCCCTAATTTTCTATAGTGTTTTCAGGCCATCCAAATTCTCTTTTAGAAGTAATCCTTAAAATTCGTGACAGGAATTTCAACAGAAATGTAGAAAGCAAACAACTTCATGTCTTTGTATCTTAAGTATTTCCTGTGAACACCAAGGACTTTGGAATTCAATTCTAACTTTTAATTTTATGAGCGTTCTGTAATACTCCTTTCATATACTGGTTTAAGTTTTTTTTTTTCTTTGGGAGGGGGTTGAACAGGCAATATTGAAGCTATGAAAAAATATAACTTTTTGTGGCGGGTTGGCCCTTGGCTGGGGGCCAAACCACACACACCCGCTCACACAGTCCCTGCCCCCACCCAATGATAGGGGAGAGAATTAGAGAGGTAAATGGCAAAGAGGACTCGTGGGTTGAGATAAGGACAATTTAATGACTAAACTACAATAATATTGGAAATAATACTATATACAAATATGCAATGTGATACACAGTAATTCTGCCCCTCCCCACCCGATGATCAAAGGCCCAGCCCACTCCCGGCCAATAACCCTGGAGGATGGAGGGAATGGGTGATACACAATGATACTGCCCCCCCCCAGCTGTTCATTAGCTGTTGCCAGCAGAAACCCAACGATACTGCCCCCCCCAGCTGTTCATTAGAACCCCAGAAACCGCACTCACAATTTCCCCAAAAGGGGGGGGGAAGAGTAAGGGGGGGGGGGGGTGCGCCGCTCCCGGAGGCACTCACGGAACGGAGATAACAGCCCAAGCGTCCCAGGCCGAGAGCTGACCGAATCAGGGAAAAAAAAACCAGCTAATGATCTCCCTGGAGAGGGAGGATCCCGGAGGCACTCACGGAACGGAGATCGGAGATAACAAGCGTCCCGGGCCGAGAGCTAATGGCGTCCTTTGGGGGGGGAAGAAAAACAAGGCCTTGGGAGAGCGAATGCAGGGAGCCCAAGGGAAGTGAAAAAGCCAGCTCTCCCGGAAGGGTCCTCACCTATATACTGGGTATGACGTGCATGGGATGGAATAATTGGTCAGTCTGCTTCTCAATCTTGACCTAAAAGCAAATCCCAAGCTAGAAGCCGAACTGTCTCTTTCCCCCCTCCCTCTGTCTATGGAGAGGAGAGAGGCTGAATGTACTTTGTCCTTGAGAGTATCCTAGCAATAACTATAAACCTTCTTTTTGTATCAGCTTTCTCCTGAGCAGGAATCCAAAACATAGCTTCTTGCTAGCTATTTATGAAGAGAAGGGAGAAAAGAAAAAAAAATTAACTCCCCTCTGCTTAACCCATGACACTTTTTTATTGGTAGTTTTCATTAACCAACCAGCTTTACATTTTTATCTATATCCTGTGCAAAAATTACTCTGATTATTCTAAATTTTTATCTCAGATACTGAACAAAACAAAGAAGGCTGCCAATGGCATGTTTTACAGTATATAAATATAAATTTATTTAAAATGCCTTCTAAAATAAATTGGAATGCACTGTACTGTAATTTAAGTGTGCTTCTGTGTGGTTACTCAGGAAGCTGTTAATAAAAGAAAGAAAAAAAAATCATTTTAGCAATACCTACAGGAAAATCTAGAATGGTGGTCATTCATATTAAATTTATATCAACTTTGTGAGATTTTTGTCATCTTGACACATTTATGGAGCTGTTAAGTTTTTGCTGCCTGGGGGATATAATGTACTTGATGTGACCCCACTTATTAAATCAGGACCATACAAATAACATTGATGACATGCCATTCAAGGATAAAATAGAGCTAAGTTTTCTCTAGTTCTAGAGGAAGAACATATTTGACAGAGAATCAGGCAGTGAAATAGGTATTATGTTCTATATCAAGAAGATACCTGAAAAGGAAAAGAACGAGAAATATGCATGCATTTAATCAGGTATCTCACAAAACTTCTCCTGCAATTGTTCATGGGTGATAAAACAGGGTATGACTCTTGCTATGATAGACTAAAAGACCTTCCGTTGTCCTAACATTAAACTCGAGTGGACAAGCAGATGAGTAGAATTTGTTATGCATTTCAAATTTCCATATTAATGTAGTTTGTAGAAGCTATATTTTCTGTATGGATATGCAAGTGAGCATACATTGTATTGAGGCCTTATATTATCACTCTGTTGGTATCACTACCTTGGAGTTCCCATGATCATTAAGCTGAATCAAATAAAATTTAAATACAAAACTTTTTAAGCCTAATTTATTTATGTTGGAACCAGATCCAAAACCAAACAAACAAAAAAGTCAGTATCTACTGTAGTTCAGAGACATCAAATTTAGAATTATCCTGTGTAGAATAATTCTAAACTAGGATTCCGTATCATTGATCATGAAGATTTCAAGATCATCAGCTATGAACTCATCATGAGGAAAGTGATTGTGTTTCTGCACCTCTGAGCTTTGTATTTTATTCTTCAAAATCATTCACTGAAAAGCATGAAGTAATTTTCAAAAAAATGAATGTATTCACATTCATATTCCTACCTTCATATTCAAACATGGTACTTCTTGGCTAAAACTTTGGGTCAGAAGGGAACACTTCAGCTTTAAATGTTTTTTTAAGAAGTTGGATAACAAAGACATTTTGGTTAGATCCAAATTAATAATAATACAACTAATTTTGTTGTCACCAATGATATGTTGTATTATACCAAATTAAATATCTTTATATTTGAAATGTTAGAATTTATTTATGGGTTTATTTTCACCAGTTCATTTCTTTTTTTCTCTGGCAGGGCACGTTCTTCTGCTAGCAAAATGTATTTTCTGTTTCACAGACAAAATCTTTCTATTTTTACTAGGCATTAACTGCACAGTCATGCACATATTGTTGAAACTCTCAGAAGGAAACATTGAGTATATAGCTTTTTAGCTCCACTTAGGGAAATCCGATGGTAAATATTCCCATTTCTAAACATAGTACTGTATGGTATTTACCAGACTGAGTCATAACCATGCAGATTTGTAACTTGTGCTTTGCAATGTCCAAAGTTTTGTTTTATGTAAAGCTACCAACACCCTGGTGATTCTCTGATATGAATAGCGTGAATCTGTTTACCTTGCCAAACTGGTGAAGGATTTTTACAAGAATGTGTGTTCTGGCAAGCCTTTGTTGCAAATTGTTTCTGTCCAAATGAAAAGTACAGTGAGTATAGTGTCTTCTTCAGTATTTTATTACTTTAGTTTTCTAATTGAAGAAATTCGGTGACCCATAAAAACGTGTATGGGAGTTAATCAAAGTTTTTGTGTGTTTGGGCGAGAGATTCCACCTTTTCTTATTCTTTCCACTTTTCTCATAGTCATTATTCTTCTTAATTCATAGAAGTACTCACAAATGATGAAGCCTGAATGATGACTTGTTCCACAAAGACATGCTGTATCATGTAGGCAATAGGTAACTCTCTTCTTCCTATAAAATCTGGAACATTCCTATAGGTCATGGACTTGAAATCTTAGAGAGGTAAGTATATTCTAGCTATCAAAATAAAACAAAAAAACCCAACCCATACACAAAAACCAAAACCAAACAAACTATTTAATCTTTCAGAGCTAAGTATGTCTTCGCTATTCCAACTGGTGACGTTTAATAAAATTCAGAAAAATAAAGTACTTATAGTGTTTTTTTCTATGTTATTTTTCAGACTAATCATAGAATTTCCAGAATTATTCTGCTCTGGGCCACATCTATTTCATGTGGGTTAGTAATGAAGGTAGAGGTAGCACAGACTACTGCAACATTATTTTGAAAACCCTACCAGAACCATGTTTGGATTATAACGTTAGCATACTGCGTAGTACTGTAGTCAGAGCAGTTACTTTGTAATTGTGACTTGAAATAAAAAATAGACATGGTATTTAATATTCCACTTTTGATAAGGTATATACAGATGTTAATATCAAATATTTTTGAAAATAAGGCAAATACTTTGAATTTTACTTTCTTAGTCATATCTGCATGGAAATGAGCTCTGCATGTTTCCAGCTACTGTGGGGATGGGTCAGTCAGGCTCGGAGAATGACAGCATGAGTGCAACTCCTTCATCCACCACAAGCATCCCTGGTTGCTGTCCTCCATCAGCACACTATCAGTTCTTTTCCTGTGCAGATCCAGTACAGAGTGGACCTCAGTGTTGGAAAGTGCACCTCAGTTAAAAAGAAAGAAAAAAAGTGAGTAGTCATGAAACATGCTTGCTGTTTCATTCACTGTTTTCTTGCATTCATCAACAGATATATTTTTACCACCAAATGGGCTTAGTAGTAGTCTTATTGATGTAGTTTTTGTAATAGTTAAACAGTACATAAGATATGCTTAGTAGAAATCATGTATTTATTACAAAAATGCAAACCACTGAAGAAAAGTAAACCTCAGGCATTTTAAGTCATTCTTATGTGTGATATGGTACTTCTAAAACATATTACTATCTTATGCAGGATTACTATGTCAGCCATTAACAAAACTACTTTATTGACTGCAACAGGTGTATCTGAAAGAGATTTTTACCCTACATGACAAGAGGTGTCTTTTATAGCCCAGTATTAGGAAGAAAATTCTTGTACATTTAGATTCATCTAGAGGAGTGGTTTCTCTTCAGCTGTTGACTCTGTACCTGACTTAGAAGATATCATTGGAATTTGGGCTTGGAATTTTGGTGTATGGGATGATTACGTTAGCATGCCAAAAAATTCTTAGGAGATATGGAAAAATTACTTTTCTCAGCAAAAGAAATTTGAAGAAACTTTTTCTTTGACCTAATCTTTTGACAACTATATCAATAAGAGCTTCTGGTTCCAAAATTCATACAAGGTTCCAGCTATAAGTAAGTTTATCTATTAGTTATTCCAGTTTTTTCCAGTCTGTGCTCCTGCTATTTATCAAAAGCCAGTCAGACAAGATGAGCTTTCTCAGTAAAGTAGATAAAGTATTTCATTACAGTTTCCATTATTATAGAAATAGAGAAAAGTCATTGTGAACTGAAAACTATGTCAAAATATTTAAAACAAATATAAATTGCAGCTGAAATATTTAGCTCATTCATCCTGTTCAGGTCTATTTTTAAAGACAAAGCTTTGAAATCTGCTTGTGGTTTTTAAATAAGCTTTTCTGTCAGGTTATTCTTCATCTGTGAGATGTTTTAATTCAGCTACTCACCTGTCTTCTCATTCCTTTTGTTACTAAGGGGAAATAGGTATCAAGCTATTTGAGGGGGGAAATCACCTCTCCAGGAAAAAAAGAAGCTGCAAATGCATCAGCTTTTAAATCACTGTCTTGGTATCAGTGACAAATCCCATGATAAATGAATTACTGTAGTGGACTTTTCAACCTCTAAGCAAAGGAGTACCATGACCATTTTAGGTGAAATAATGCAAGTTAAAACAGGAAACAGACTTTTACCACTTGGATACTGCAGAATCAACAAGCAATCAGTAAAGATTAACGGAAAAGAAAAAGACCATATAATGGTTTACTGTACAAATGTCACTGACAATAGAGATTAGTTTAAGAAAGTTAAAAAAACTTTTCTAACTTACTTTTTGTGTTGTGTTAACCTATTTGTGATGAGAAACAGCACTTTTAATGGTAATATGAAATAGCAATTTGGGTGACATTGAGCCTTTTACTATCCTGTAGCAGCTAACTTTTGGTGGAAGGCAAGAAACAACAGCTAACAAAATTGTGTGAAACTCAGGAGAGTCCTATTTGTTGTGCATTTGAAGCTACATTACTGAGAGCCATGCAAAATATATATCTATATTTCAAAACTCCTTTCAGCAACATAGTAGTCCTGTGTTTTTATCTGCAAAAATAAAATACTTTTGACCACAAAACTACTAATAATATGCTTAAGGAGTAGTGCCATATTAAAGAGAGTATTTGACATCTCAAGCAGCAAAAGAGCTCTACTGAGTGTGAAACAGAAGAACTTAAGTACGTGCAGTGATTTTCCTCCCTTTTTGCTTGGTTTTAGGAAAAAACCAAAATATTTTGGAATAGCATTGACCTCATGGTAAATGAAGGAAATAGCTTAAGTACAATACCAGTATTATCTCAAAATTACTACACTCCATTACAGGCCATTTGTTCTTGTGAACGAGTGACAAAATCGAAGTTACATAACTAGCATTTTTTGCTTCTGCAGAATTAACGTCAAGGAGTGTGATTTTACTGAGTGCCTGTTGGAACCACTAATGACGAGCCTTTGAGCATTCAGTGTCAATTTTGGATCCTCAGCACTGTGCTGGCTGTCTTTCCAGATTCATTTTCTATCCAATGCTGGAATTTTGTCATATTTAGTAGCATCATGTTGTCCTTAAATAAAGTGATATAACTCTGGAGGACCTGGGTAAATTGATGTAATCAGTGTGCATCAGCTTTAGATCTTGATCTGATTCCCAAGCAAGTAAAAGAACTTCCTTAGAACTTCACCATACAAGACCAGGCATAATGTCTCAGTGGAGAAAGAAGTTCCAGGACATTTTCAAGGTTATACTTTGTTTCAGTAAGTTTCAAATGACAAGTTTGACTTTAGATGTTAAGCTAAAGGTTTCTGTTAAAAAACTCTTTTTCTAATGTTTTAGTAAGTGTTAACCAATTTGCTCTTCCTGACAACAATCTTTGTTTCTTTTTACTGAAAGAAGAAATTAGTTATCTGTTCCCTTCATCCCCAATGGAAGGAAGACAAGTTATAGACTAGATAAATGTGAACTTGGACTTGCTTCTGTCTTGCCTGCTGAATTATTCCTTTGGTTCTAATTTGTAAGGTAGAACATGAAATTTACATCTTGCACGCAAGATCCCAGTTTTCAGGCACCATGCTGCCTAAAGATACTTTCTCTGCCACTGCAGTACAGGAAGCACAAACTGTAGTATTTCTCCAGTTCTGTGTTTGTTTGGCACTGTACCCTTAGGCAATAGAGAAGGCTGGTGGCCAACAGGCCTGTATAGTTCCTGAATACATGAGCTTGGCACAAGTAGCTCTAAAATACAGTAGAGGGGTAGATTCCTGTCAAAAAGACTGGGTTCAGGACATGTATGAACTAACTGCATTTCAAAATTTCATAGAAACCTGTAGAGACATCCAGTGACATATGGGAAAATTTATTAAGTCCCTTTGGAAATGCCAGTCACACTGATTACTGACAGTCCAGTGCTACAAAAGCCATCACTGATTGTATGAAATTTCACAGTTTATATGAAACAGTCTTGTAGTTTGTGAAACTGCATCCAGTCCTCCCACAGCGTGCTCTCTGCTCCTTCCCCTTTTTCATCAGAATTGTTCAACAATGGTGTGATTATTTAAATCCCAGAAGCAACAATAGAGAACCAGTTCGAAAAGAAAATCAGTGAGTAAATAAATTACAAACAAATGATGGTCTAGTTTGTAGTAGGATAATCTATCATGCCCATGCAGGTAGGGTTACATGGCCAATTCAGGCACTTTCTGACCTCTCAGATATATACAAAACCCTTCCTGTCCTTCTGTTGTGACAGAAGAGGGGTGATGCATGCTGGAAGGAAAAGACAAATTGTAACAACCAAAGAGTGGCTGCGTGAGGTCAGCCCAGGAGAGACTCTCTAGCCAAGAGTTCCACCTCTGGCAGAGGTGAGAAGAGGATGGCCTGGCAAGGGCAAGAGACTATCCTGAATTCCCACTCGTACTTCTTCCAGCCCACAATAATTTATGCCTAAGGTAGTCATTAGGCCAAGCTATTTTCTCAGCTTTTTAAAAGTTTTTTAACCCACATAAGATTTTAGTATACACAACATCTTACAGCAAGAAGTTCCATAAATTAATTAAATATATGACAATGTATTTAAAAAATATATGTTTTCTATCAGAATTCTTGTTTAATTTGACCTTCCACACCTCTTGGAAAAGACTGTGTTGTTTTTTTTTCTCTTACCTTTTTTTATAACATATAGAACCCCATTTTTTTTTCCATCACTCATTTCTCTTCCAGCCTGAAGAATCCCAGTCTTAAGCCATACCAGTTGCTTTTCTCTGAGCTTTTCCCAGTTCTTCTATAAACTTCCCAAGTTGTAATCACACTGCACACAATATTCAAGATACTGGTGCATCATGAATTTGCATGACAGCGTGACAATGTTTTCTATTTTGTTCTTTTCCTTATTTTTTCTTACATTCAATTAATTTTATTTTTTGCTGCTACTGAGCTTTGAGCTGAAGTAGTGAAAACCCTAAGATACCACTCCTGAGAAAGCACAGAGTCCATTGTTTTGAATGTGAAATTCAGATTGCTTTTTCAATATGTATCACTGTATATCTATCTTTCTACACTTAATTTTATCTGCCATTCTATGGTACAATTGCTCAGTGTTCCCCTCTGCCACCTCCCAAAATTCTTCAGAGTTCGTTCCTATCTTTGCTATCCTGAACAACCTTATACTGTGAAACTTCATTGTTCACCTGCCCAGACAAGTTGTGAATATATTGAACAAAGCAGGTACTGTACAGATCCTGAAGTATTCTCTACTTGAAAGCTGCTCATTCTTCTTTCTGTTTTATTTTACCTTGAACTCATCTTTACAGAACCTTCCCCTTAATATAGAGCTGGAAAAAGAACCTTCTTGAATGCCCTAGAAATAGAAAATTGGGTCTTCTTTTTTCCTCATGCTAATTTGTAATCAAGATATCTGTTCCGTTTTCCTGATGAACCCCAAAGAAAGCCTGCATTGAGTCCAAATGAGGAGAACCATTTTTCTCTGTGATCATGACTGTTGCCAATGAAAACCATACAGAGCAAAAGTAACGTAGATTTAGTTACTCATAAAATAACATATTTTATTTCTGAGATATTCAGCCATTTGCAAAACGTGTGGCAGTACAGCCTGTATATGATTGCTTGCACTGTCCTCCTTTTATAATTTTACTTAGGATTCCAGCCAGGAAGTAACAAGTGGAGCCCATTTGCCCTTAGACATTATATATCATCAGATACGCCAGAATGCTGACTAAAATGATATGTGTTCTACTTAATATATTACTTTTTCTGCTTAAAAGTAAAAAGATTTATTGATAAAATTATCTTGCCAATGTTTAAAGTTGAATTCCTTCTCTTCCATTCATTCATTCGTTCTGTTCTTTGTGCATTCTTAATGTTTGCAACTCAAAGATGCCCTCATTTTATACTGCGTTGAATCCAATGTGTAATGGGCTGAATCCAGTATGTGAAAAAAAAACAAGTAATGTTATCTTTCTTAGAAATTTAGTACCTGTGATTATATGCTACTCTCTTTGAGGATGGCTGGGGAAATATATTCTAAACATCACTAACAAAAAAAATTCTTTGTTTTTGGTCAGATTTGAAGAGGGACATCTTTGTGAGACTGATTTACAGTACTCTGGAAGCCATTGTCTGTATCCCACTGGTAATTACTTTTGATTATTATGTATGTGTATGGTTTAATGAGAGCTGCCTTTTGAAATCAGCTCCTCCTTAGACCTAATCTAGGAATACAGCCGTAATGCCAACTTTATGATATCTTAGTGTGTTGCTATGGAAGTGATATTAGCAATATTAGAAATCCAGTACTGTGGGCTGTGTAGCAGTAGAATGTGATAGAAGCTGAAAGTGTGGATGTGGTAGAAGAAGCTTCAATTTAAACACAGATAAATTTGATTCTTTGGAAAACCATCAGAGAAAAAGAGGAGAGGCTATCAGAGGAAAGTAAGTACATTTAGATATTACAGTTTATCTTGATGAATTATCTAGAATTTAAGAGCATGAAGTTCTTAATTGTCAAACAATATGTTTTGAAAAAATAAATTTAAAGGTTCAAATCTCTATGCATGAATTAATATTATTGAGAAAAAGAAAGGAAGATTTTTTTTTTTACTGCTTGCTGTTGTGACCACAGGCTTATTTTTCTTTCATGTTTTCTTAATTATTTTCATTTCTTTCTTTTCATTTCGATTCTGCAATGGGAGACAGACCAAGCAGATGGTAGCAACTTAGTTCTGCTCCTTTTTAGCTGTGATTATTTCTATTGACAGTTAAGCATGCCTGGCTCTGTCTTGGGCCCTTGTATAGTAAGCCTGTTGATACTGAGTGATTATTGAATAACTCTGTAGTACATATTTATGTGCAATTTAAGGTACAAAATGATCAGCTGAAGTTTGTTACAATGTGCTTAGATGCATGCAAAGATGAAAGACTGAAGAATGGATCAATAAAGTCATTACTAGATGGAAAATGTTGTGAAAACATATTGGTGATGTACGATTAAACTAAAGAACAAAAATCATATACAATCACTGGTTCCAGCTTTTGACAGGAAATGTGAGCCTTTAGGCATAAATGACTGTGAATGGCAAAATTCAGCTGCTGCCTTCATTTGAATAACCTAAGGAAGAAAGGAGAGCAATCAAAACATGACCCAGCAATAAGCAGTCGTTTCAGAGCTTTAGCTGACTTAAAAAGCAATAGCAAGTTGGACCCTGAAGAGTACTAGACGGGATCCTGTCATGTGGTGTTGCCAACCCCTTTGGAGGAGATACAGTGAATAAAGGAATATTCATGAGAAAAGGCATGTTCCATAGGGAATTAAGCAGCTGCAGATCCCGCAGTCTCTGCATGAAGTATCACATGTGTTCCAGTTTCTGCAGCTGCCCATCAGCCTCTCTTCAGCTTCTGAAACACACTCATCTTTGCCTCCCTCTTTGCAATCCTAATTGAACACTCCTTAACAGCAGCCCAGGACTGTCTGCATGTTCTGCAGCAATGGGATGCAGTGCTAATAAAATCTGTTCTCAGGTGCATTGTTCACATTTACTGCTCCCTTTTTTCTATTTTATTTTATTTTGCTATGAACTTAAAAAGTCACAACATACCGGTTGCCCTAAGAGTATGCTGGAGCTGTATAGCTGTGCACAGTAATTATCACAAATAAATTTCTGTTGTGAGCACAGTTCAAGTACAACTGTGGTTTCAGGAGGAAAGAGGTAGCAGAGGAAGTGCAAAGTGGGGGTAACATATCCTTGCAGCCTAGTGCAGAGTCTTTTTTTTAAGAGCCCCGGAGGTAATAATAGCAGAAGTCTAGAAAAAATGGGACCATGTTAACAACACATTTTCCCAGCTGATAGCTCAACTTCTGGTGTTGAGGCAGGATTGATCAGCAAGAGGTTGAAGGCTGGTATCATGGTCCCCAGCATATTTTGCAGCTATCTTTTAATAGAAAGGTAAAAGTGTTAAATAAAAAAATAAATTATCTACATCTTCAGAGGAGCATATTTTTGTCGACCTAGCTCCAGCTTTTTCTGCTTTACGTAGCTCAATTTCTCTTTGTTCACCATTCTCCCTTTTATTGTATTCTATAATTGCCAGAAACAAATGAAATTCAAAATTTCTCTAGACAAAAACAAGTTAAGCACCCCCAGCTGTTTGCAGCAGCATGAGCTGCTGCTCCATTAATTCCAAAATGTGTGCACAGGCCTCAAGCACAGCCCTGCCCCAGCAACTGCTAGGAATGTAGAATTATTGCTTATAATAAATCAATGTAAGCCAAATGGAGCTCTGGATACCCTGGTGTTTTGACACATGCTGGATTTGTGAGAACAGCTTTTCCAAATGTTAAAAAACTATGGCACAACTACATTTTGTTATTGTCTTTGCTGAAGTTACTTTTGACTTCTGTTATCTTAACATTCTTAAAAATAAAGAAAGAAGAAACAATTTGATTACTAGTGTAAAGAAAAAGAATTTAAGTTGCTCATAGAAGTGTAGTGCCATTTATAGCTTTGCTTACACAAGGAAAATTTAACCCAAGATATGTATTCTCTTGTGAAAGTTTAAACCATGCCTGTGTCACCATTCAGATGTTTGTTGCCTTCAAATAATTTCTATATGAAGTTGAAACAACAACAAAAAAAAGTAACACTGTGTAGCAGAAATTGCTAAGCTGGCACCAAACATATCCTCCCTTTCCTCATCTCCCTTATGAGGAAAGGCTGAGGGAGCTGGGTCTCTTTAGCTTGGAAAAGAGGAGACTGAGGGGTGACCTAATTAATGTTTATAAATATGTGAAGGGTGAGTGTCAGGAGGATGGAGCCAGGCTCTTCTCTGTGACATCCAGTGATAGGACAAGGGGCAATGGGTTCAAGCTGGAACATAGGAGGTTCCACTTGAATATGAGAAAAAACTTCTTTACAGTGAGGGTGACAGAGCACTGGAACAGGCTGCCCAGAGAGGTTGTGGAGTCTCCTTCTCTGGAGACATTCAAAGCCCGCCTGGATGCGTTCCTGTGCGATCTGATCTAGGTGTTCCTGCTCCGGCAGGGGGATTGGACTAGATGATCTTTCGAGGTCCCTTCCAATCCCTAACATTCTGTGATTCTGTGTTATCATAAGTATTTGTGTTGCCCAGGAAGAATAAATAAATATTTATCTCCAGGTCTTCATGAAAGCTACGGTCAACAGTCATATGGCACCATTTTTTTTTTCTTTAACAGATCATTTCCTGATGGCTAATAACGTGTTTTGCTTAAAATTTCTTGCAATTATATGGCAAATGACTATATCAGGTAATATGCTGTACTCAGAGATTATAAGTAAAGACCTTTTCATACGCATCCAGAGCATTATAGAAATATAGGAAATACACCAATTCTAATTGGTTTGGATTCACTGGTTTATAAAATAAGCCTCATTTTTAATTAAGTAAATATCTTTGTGATCTTTTGCACTATATGTCTATGTCAATTTAAATGCCACCTTAATTAATTTTTTGATTGGAAGATGTGAAGGTAAAAAAAAGGTTGTTTGATTTGTTTTTAAAGGAAAGGTAAAAATCCACTTTTGTTTGTTTACCTTACTTCACTTACTGTTAAAACTGCTCCCGTTCCTTTAGCTGGAGAAAGAAAAATTCAGCTAGTGTTTGCAAGTGGCTTTCAAATGGGTACTGATATTTAGTAGCATGTTTTCACTGCGTAATTAACTGGACATTTTACTTAGATTGTAACTCACCCGACCTCACCATCATGACAAAGGATCTAGTTTTCAGTTTGCTCAGTTATTTTAATAGGACTACAGGCAAGCATCTAAGGGCTGCCTTCTAACTGAAACCCACTGTTGAGGATTCAGATAATGTCAATAAGCAGAGGATAGTCATCCAGTATTAGGACAGGTGTCGAACTTGGCTGTCAATCACCCTGTATACACTGTGCAATGAGAACCCAAATTGTATCAGGCAAGTCAGTGTAATGAGACATTGAAGCTTGTTGGTCTGCACAGTCCAATAATAAAGTGAGGCTGGGAGACAGTGAACACTGTATTGTTTTGGGACTAAATAAACCTACCTGTGTGGGGTTATTACCAAAGAGCATTCCAAACTATGCTTATGATTTAAAACCTTACAAAACTTTCCACATATGAAATCTAATTCTGAGGTTTGCTCAGCATACGGACAATTTCTACACAGTGGAGGAATTCACGCTTTTAGCATTTACTGAAGATACAAGCCTTAATGAATGCACTCTGATAAATAAAGAGGCAACATACACAGTTTGGGAAGAAATACAAAATAATGCTTGAGAGATTTGATTGCTAGTATTTCTTGATAAATACGAATTTTGAGTAAAATGTCAAAACTGTTGAGTGAATTAAATTTTCCCTTAATTCCTTAACATCACCGGTTTATTTTTCAAACTGGGCAGTGTTGGCAACCAACAATCCAAGGGAGGAAAAAAAAAACACAAAACAGTATTAATTCAAAAACATTATTGCTAGAAGTTAGTGCCCAGCACTGTGAATCTGGACACTGAAGCAAAATTTGTCTCCTCTCAGTTTAACATAAGCTTTATTGTACTTTGAGACTAATCTTGAGTTCAGTGGTCATTTTACAACTTACTACATATGAACTTGATTTGCCTTTGGTTAACTCATGAAATTCCCTATTTGTAAAATGGATGTCATTTTTTTCTGCTTAAAATTGATACTATGAGACTTAATTAATTGGTATTTTTTGCTTATAAGGAGTACGAGGGTCTTGTAACAACAAAGCCTGTAAACAGGCAAAGCAGATAAAATCTTTGTAAGTATTGCAAGGGAGAAATCACAGGCCAAATTGTTTAGTTAAATTTTGGATATGCACTAAATTGCAAGTCGTGCCTTGCCAGAGTTATTTTGATACTCTTAAAGATTCTTTTTCTTGAAGAATGATAGTGAAAAATATACAGAATTATTCTCTATGCTGGTGTGAGAAAGCTTTCTTTATCTCTATAAGGTTTTATTTGGATGTAAGAGCTGGAGAGAAGAATATATTTCTCCTGAGGACTGTTAAGTGCTGGCACTGCTCTGGTGTCTCATAATAGGATTATTATTGTTGTTGTTGTTGTTATTGTTATTATTATTAGTTTAGCTTTGATTATATCCATCATACTCTTTTCATTGTGTTTTAATAAATGAAAGAATCTTTCTTTTAAATGACTGTTTACATAGTTATGACCTCAATTTTTATACATTTTTATGCACATGCAATGGTTTCATACGTTTGATTTAAACTATCTAATAAGTGCTCAGAATTTTAAATTTGTTGATTGCTTACACATTTTTTTTTATAAAATTGAAAAGGTCAAGTTTATTCTATCATATCCTAGGTTAACATATGCTAAGTTCCCTAAGAAAACTTAGTCTACTATTGAATTTTCTCATGTGAATTAGATCACATGACCACAGTGCTTTGAAAATACTTCATCAATCCATAATAAATTTCCACTTCAAGTTTCTGTGCCTACAATAATACATTCAACCTATAAAACCAAAATGGCTTATAATAGCTGTACTGAATCATAGTTAGATTTTAGTCTTAGTATTGGCTGAATAACAACATAAAAAAGAACTGGACCTGTTGGGGAGAGTCCAGAGGAGAGCTAAAAAATTGGTCAGAGATCTGGAGCACCTCCCCTATGAGGACAGGCTGAAGGAGTTGGGGTTGTTCAGTCTAGAGAAGAGAAGGCTCAAAGGAGACCTTATAGCAGCCTTCCAGTACCTGAAGGGGGCCTACAGGAGAGATGNGCCTCAAGATACTAGTCTACATTGACTTTTGTCCTATTACTCCAGAACACAACTTCCTCATCCATTGGTCTTACCCTGAAATTCCTTTTTCTTACTCTGCTTTCTTCTAGCAACACAAACTCAGTCACAAAAGTCTATACATTTCTTAGCTTCCCAGTATGCCAGTATCTGAGAAGTGCATCAAATAGCAAGCAAGGTATTGTAGGATGTATGTTGTGAGGTACACCTAATTGATTGTTGTTACTGTGTGTCTACTGTGCATCCTCCACATATTACACTGTTTGGGCTCTCTGCACTACACAGTTGACCATGCCTTTCCAGGTGTAAACTGCCTCCTTTCTTAAATATTCACTTTTTTTCTGACACGCTGCTTTATGTTGACTTTGGCTGGTGTTGCAGTCAGTGACTGCTTGTCATCGTCCTGATGGGAAGAGTGTTTCCTGGACCAAAACACTATGTGCAGATATGTAATGCATCTGTGCAAAAATGATAGACTGGTGTCTTCCTTTTCCCTCTCTCCTTGGTTCCCATACTACCGTAAATTTTAGGAACTCACCTTTGACAGTGGCTGTGGTCTTCAGGAGCCCAAAGCCAAATATGGAAACAATTTTGTATATGTTTTTTCCTTTTTTTTTTGTTTTTAACCTTTAAAGTGTCCTGTCCTTTTATAAAGTTGAATAATACACAGGCTTAAATGCTCTTATAACAACACAGCGTCAAGGTCATCATTTCCATGTTAAAGGCAACAGTTTTATATTAATTTAAACCCCTTCATTTCAATGCCAAAGTTGTAAAGGGGGTCCTGTTTAATGATGTGCTTCTCCCTTTTATCCTCCACCAATAGCACTTTTTAGTACACTTCTGCTAGGAACCATGAACTCTGCGCCCATCAGCTGAAGCTGGATCTTTTATTGAAGCTATTTAATTCTGAATAGATAGAATTATTTTCCATTTTGTTGAATTTCCATTGGTTAGCTGGTGGCAGCTTTTTTCTGGTTTAAATTGTGGTTTCTTCTCCGCTACCTAACATACTTCTATGGACCATGTAATTTACTACATTAGTTTAAGTGAAGTTTTAACTGAGTTTTGAAACTGATTGATACTTTCTAGTTATAGGAATCACTTTAGGTGAGCTATTAAATACTACACTGTTACTGTGGGTTCAGTTAGAATGGTATACTAGTTACGTGTCGAATATGACCATTTCTACCAGTATTTCCTGTTCTCTCTACATATCTTTCAAAATGTTAACATTTTCAATTAAAAGATAAGATTTTTTATCATGAACAGACGTCTTTTTGTCAGTCTAGAGGAAAATATGAAGGTATTTAGGTTAATTTGTGGGGGGTTGACCTTGGCTAAAGTACGAAATTCATACTCATTATATTTAGGAAAGGTATTAAGTTGATTGGAAGGCTTAGACTGTATAATTTATCTTACATCATTACTTTAACAGGCTATGATTCTAATCAAAAAAAAATGTCACTTTGGATTTTAAATCTGTTTTTATCACCCAGAACATCTCATCTGTCAATATTTGATTAGAGGTCCTAGCTGCTTGAGACAGCTTTTCTCTGTCTGACAGATAATCTGAAGCTCTGAGACCATCGATTGAAGCTTCATCTCTTGAAGGAAAATAAAAAAAAAAAAAAACCACCACAACCAAAAGAGCTAGGAGATAATTTTTGATCACTTCAAGTTGTGACTTCTGCCTTGAGCCCAATAGAAAGGCTGGATTTTTCTGTCTTATCACAGAAAAGACAGACTACTCCAGTATTGATTCAGACAGAAAAGTTCAAATGAGTTCCAGTTTGATTATTTCTTCATAGCATCTCACCTAAGTTTAAGGGAAACTATCCTGTTTGTTTTTTTTTTTTTTCTTTTCAGCCTCACTTTTCCTCCTTTTAATTTTCAGTGCAATAGAATGTAAGTCACCAGTCTAACACAGGCATTTGATATGCCTGTCCACAGTGCTACACATGCCATAAGAAGGTTTCTGTTCAAGCACTGTCTGAGGTGATTACTTCATTATAATACAGTAACTGTCCTGAAGATGAAAGAGAGTCTAAAATTTCAGTCTAAGATATATACATATAAAATCAGAAACAGAGAAATTGATTGTTGTTGGAGACCCTAAAGGGGTCATATAAAAATGAAGGATATTCCTTGGTACTTGTGGGAAAAAATACTGCATCAGATGTTTGAAAACATTCAGTATAGTTCACAAATCTGTATTTGATAGTAAGTATCATATTTTCCCAACATAGAAAATTTGAGTGCTGAAAATCAGGCATTTATTTAGAGATGTACCATAAAATATAGGGGCAGATTTCTACCTTTAGTTATACAAGTAATTTTTTTACTCTAAATGCATACCTTATATGTATTGCTTACTCTTCCTAGAAGCTGAACCTGTGAGTTCTTCCTTCTACTGACATATTTGGATCCTGGATAAGGTAAATTCAGAGCCTGACAGGCAGAAATGTGTTAGCTGACTATACAAAAGGTATTGTACATTATTTTATATTTATATATTCATATCTACTGTGTTGAAATTTGACAGTATTCTAGATTTGAAGTCAGATCTTATGTCAGACAAAGAAGTGTTGGTGGAAAGCTAAAATGAAGGCGAAACTTTGCTATGTGTAGGAATATTTAGCATAGATATAGAAAGAGACAAGCTTTCTGTCTGGAGTCAGAATGAAAAGTTCTTGATATTAGCCAAAATAGTCAGGGACAGGAGTGGGTACCTGAGACTTCAAGACATCTAAAGATGTAGGGTTGAGCTTATTCAACTCAAACGTGTTTGAATACAAGTAATACAACCAATTATAAAGAACTCAGCTCTGTTGACATTCACATTAACAGCTGAGAATTTGTGTATAATATGAAGATAGCTGCAAACCAACACAGAACTCAAAGTAGATGTTTCTGAATTCAGCTACAAGGTTAGAACCGTGTCCAAACAAATGTACATCAGAGATACTCACAATTATTGGATAATTCATGTCTAATTTAGCTCTCCTTTGGGTTTCTGAGTTAATGACCTGATTCATTTTGACTTACAGCTTTGTTAATTATGTATTTTCCTTTTATACATCTGTTTTTGAAGCAAATTCACAGTATGAGCACAGAGTAGTGGTTTGCATGCACACAGAAATGCTATCATCTGCCTTGACTGGAGCATTTCTTAATCATTGTTGTGAAATGCAATATTTTTTCTACTTCAATTAATCTGAGATTTCCTTGCTGATTTAAGTTTAGATTAATCTGCTCTCTCAGAAGCCTTGGAAAGTAATTGAAAACTTAGATTTGTTGATGAGAATGGGCAAAATTTGTTGATTTTCACCAAACTTCATGTTGAGTCTGGAGATTTTTGATGTTTACAGCTCAAAACAGTGAGCAAGAATGATCCTGCAGTTCCAAAAGTTGCCAGCTGAAAAGCAGCCGGTAACTTTACAGTTAACTCAGTAATGTTGAGCATGACAAATATTTAATGGCAGTCTGTATTTTCCAACTCCCTAAAGAAAAGGATCTTGGGTATCATGATGTCAATTATAACTGTAGCAGCAAGAGAAAGTAAAAGTAACAGGAGAAAAAAAAAATATGAGAACCTGCCTTTCTCTTGAAAAGACAGAAAGAGCAGAATTACTAGAGAGGGAAAAATATGTTTTATTCACTTTCATTACTGCAGGAATGAAAATGTAATTTTAAGTCACATTTTGAATCTGCTGGATATTTAATTTCTAACAAACATAACAATAAAGAATATTAGTTAACAAAGTCAACAAAATTCCCATATTTGCATCAGTCATTTAGACTATGTCAAAGTGGGTATGAATCAACATCAGTCAAATAAAGATGAAAGATCTTCCAGCTACTATGCACTGGAGAGCAGGTAGAATAGAAGTCAGTTCTCATTCTATATATTAGACAAACTCATTCCAGAAGAGTCAGAATGGGATATTTTTTCTGTCCTTTGTTTGTCCATTGATGTGTCATACGTCAGTTATGAACTTCAGGAATCAAATAACATCTAGATTGTTAATCATTCAATCCACTTTCCCATTATAAAAATACTCAGAACATTTTTGCTTCATTTGCTTTTCGTGAAGAGATTCAAATGCTTGAAAGGGGATTGGATTTAACAGATGAACTTGTGTATTTCTATTTGCTTTTCTGCACTTCCATTTGTGTTTTATCAACCTAGTCCAACTCTAGAATTTCCAGCAATGTCTTTCCTTGCTTCTCCATGGCAAGTATCTCTGCTTTATTTTTTTCAAAAATATGAAATTATATTGAACATTAAGGACCAGAAATATGGGTGCAGAAACAAAGCAAATGCTTGTAGAGCTTTGCTTTTACTACATTACATTAATTTAAAATAAGAAGTAATTATCTCCTTATCTTTTAAAACTGATGAAACCATAAACGTCTTGTATTCTATTGATGCACAGGAGATTCTGGTCACTTGAGCAAGCATGCTCATTTTCTTTTTCTGTTTACATGTTTAAATGTCTGATAGAATGTGACTTAATGGTAAAAAAAGTAAACTGGGCTAGCTGGGCTTTGGTCATTCTCCATTTCTTGTTGTATATATACTGTATTTTCCAGGGTTTCAAATTCAGTTTCCACACCTGTGAACAAGAGGATCTTATTTCAGACATGAAGAAGTAATCTTAACATATTACTTCAAAAGGGGAAACTTGGGTTGAAATAGATTACTGTGTAGATTATACTCTAGATGTGTATATATATCACTTCAGTCTTACTTGAAGATTCAAGTCCAGGAACAGCTTTCTACTGAATCCAGTACTGAACTTAACATCACCATGAGCAGTCATGCATCTCAAGAGAGAATTGGATGCTTCAGTGGAAATATAGATGAGAGCTATTTTGATAATGCAGTTTTAATTCTTTCATCTTGTTTAAAGGAAATTAATATCTAACCTAAATCTACCCTCTTTCTGCTTAAAGCCATTACTCCTTGTCCTATCACTACACTCCCTGATAAAGAGTGCCTCCCCATCTCTCCTGTAGGCCCCCTTCAGGTACTGAAAAGCTGCTATAAGATCTCCTTGGAGCCTTCTCTTCTCCAGACTGAACAACCCCAACTCTCTCAGCCTTTCCTCACAGGGGAGGTGCTCCAGCCCTCTGGTCATTTTTGTGGTCCTCCTACAAATATTTGGTTTGGGTTCTGAGGTTTGTCGTTAAATATTCTGTAAGTCTGGAGGAATGAATATATCTTTATTAAGTATTTATTTTTGTACAAGTGAGATGGAGATCATTCAATAAAAATTTTATGGCATGCATCAGTCCTTAGTTGCTATTATAGAAAATGTTAAGTTTCTATTCACTAAACTTCTTTAAAGACAATGCGAGTGGCACCTTTTCAGTACATACTGGTGCAAATTCAGTATATCAATGGTAACACTTTTGCATTTAAAAGTAACACAGCTGCAGTTCTGATGTTGTGGCTGAAAGATGACAAAAGGTGTACAGTAGGACTAGATCAATGGCTGGTATTTTTTATGCATGAGCTTCATTGTTTGCTCTGGCTAATCCACTCAGCGTCATTCTTGACTCCTCTCTATTCTCTTTTGCAGCTCAGTAAGCCTTCTTTTCATTTTATCATCAAAATCCACCCTTTCCTCCTTTCTATTCATATTGTGGACCATTCATTCCTTTCTACTTTGTATCTAGAATTTGAATACTTGATATTTCTTCTTCTCCCACACTTATCTCTTTCTGTTCAACTCTGGGGTTCTTGCCTTCATATCTCTTGCAGAATCAAATTCAAGCCCTTTGCCACATTTTTTAATAAAGGGTCTCACTTCACATGTCTAAACTTAATAACTGCCTCTTGTTCTTTATATTCTCTTGCTTCATGTTACTGGTTTGTTTTCCGTTCCTACTCTTGTTTCCTGTGATATGGATAGTCATTCTATTATACCCACTTATTACAAAGTCTTTCTAAAAATACTTGCTTTGAGAA
>VZTO01000020.1:0-27323 GCA_013400615.1 Syrrhaptes paradoxus
TTTTTTTTTTTTAACTGAAGAGCCTGTCCAGAGTCATCCACCAAGTTCATGTGTCAAGGGACAAAACCCTCTTCCAAGGGACATGGAAGTCGGCACCCACCGGCTGTCCTGGTCCCACCCGTCCACGGGAGCTCCCCCAGCCCCTGCCCTGCACCGGGGCTCGCGGGATGGGGCCAGACCCCGGCACTGCTCCGGACCCGCTGCACCTCCTGCACACTGCTCACAGCTCTGCCTCCGATCGCTCAAACATCCCTTTATGAGCTGTATTAATCCATATAAGAAAATCTCTTTTAATGAGGAGTGATATAGTTATGAACTCTCCAGAGTCATAATTAGAGCAAACTAATTGAAGTTGTGTTTTGACACACTTTCCAAATTCACGGGTACTGCATGACATATTCACAACACTACTGCTGCACAGCCATGGCGACAGCAGAATCATTAGGCTAATAACGCTTATTTGCATTCTTATCATGCCAGCAGCACGCCGTTAAACACTGCCTCAACCGGTGCTCGTTTACTCAGAAAGTTTCCACCGAAAGATATTAACAGTAATTATTGGTGCTTTAGTGGAATCTCTGATGTTAAGGAATAGCAACTCACATTCCCTATCCCCATGCCAATTACTGTCCCTTTGAACTGTCACAAAAAGCAGCTTTCTTCCTCCCCATGGAATTAAAGCAACGAGGTGGGTTTGGCGCTGCCAGTCCTGCAGGGAGGAGGGACGGACGGACGGACGCCAGCCACGGGGCTCCAGCCCATGCTCTCCACCACCAAAGCAAAACCCGCACTGTTCCAGCACGGGCTACATGCAAAAAATATTCTTCCCCAGCACAGGATAATTTCCAGGCAATTTAGGATGAAACAACAGCAGCAGCACAGTGCAGGACAGGGTAGATTTAATTACTCTCTTTAGTTTTTCTTTTGGTGATTAAATCTACGGAACAAGCCCACATGCGACAGCAACAGAAGAAACACGGGNCAGATTTAATTACTCTCTTTAGTATTTCTTTTAGTGAGTCTACATACGACAGCAACAGAAGAAACACGGGACGAAGGGATCCTTCACATGCTAGCCAAGGCGGTTTGAGGTCTGCGTGCATTATGGCCACTTTTTGAATGTTTTTGGAGAGAAACTTGCATAAAACAGGCCCAGGAATGCCCGACAGTTCCAAATCAGTTATTAATAACTGTCTGCAGGAAGGTGATGAACTGCTTTTGAAGTTAGGGGGCAGGTACTCATAAAGAGCAGCAGAGGATCATAATGGGAAATGCCAGATATCAAAGGATGCTTCATAACTCACAGAAAGATATCAACAACGCACACCAAAAGAACAACGCCAGGTTTTGCTTCCCAACCGGATTGGACGAGCATGGTAGAGAGATGGGGCAAAACTTTTAAGGGCTGCTCCATGTTATCAAAAATATTAGAAACCACAGTGCACGCTGCAGACTGGAACTGTCCTTTCTTTGAGGCACCGCTGTCATGGCTGCGATTTATTTTAGACGTCCGTAAGAACAGTGCTGCAAGAACCGCAGCCTCACAGGAATACCTTCAGGTAAAGGAGCCGCATCCTCCCTGATCAATGGATCGTGCAAAGATTATGCCTCATGGAAAAGCAAGCACGAACAATTCCATTCCAAGCTGCAGAAAGCTGCAAACGCACCGACAAGAAGTTAATGTCAGGCTGCAGCTCTCAAGAAACGCAATCCGACTTGAAAGCTTTGCCCGTGGAGGGAGGAAAAGGCCATTTCTAAGAAACGAGCTGCTGGAGCCTCGCTGGCAGACGCCGGAGGACCTCTCCCAACCGCTCGCTCTACCAGAATGCATTTTCCAAACTGCAGCTTACGGACAACGCCACGGCAGATAGCGATGGCTCCGGCGGTGCCCAGAGCCCCATCCGCAGCATTTATTCACAGCCCTTAACTTTCCCTGTGCTCCGGCACTGCCATGCCAGAACACCTACCTCATACTCCACAGAACTGCAATGAAAAACAAAACTGAGGCAAGAATCACCTCGGGTAATGGACTTCATTCCAGACAATCTATTCTAATCGTGTAAACCAAATATTTAAATACTTTCTAAAACCTTCCTGACCCTTTCCCTAAAACAAGCAACATATGGGCTCTGCAAGCATTTCATCTCATTCCAAGCTACTAAAATATCCTGTTTCCCAAAAATCAATGAGAGCTGGTGGTGCCAGATTCAGATTTTATAAAAGCTCAAATGCATGAGAGAATGAAAAAGGGAGTGAGTGATTCTTTCCACTTTTAGATTTGCCGTTTAATTTTCCCAGCTGCAGAAAGGGAAGGCGGCCTGTCCGCAGCATGCTCCATACACGGCTCCCCTCCCGAACAACCACGCCTCGAAGGCAGGGGAAAATGATGTCGCGCTATTCCGTCAAAACGAAAGCCATCACCGGCAGAACAGAACAAACCCCGCGATGCTAACAAGGGAGCATGATCTACTGCAGCCCAGCAACCCAAACTGTACGGCTTAATGCAGCATGAGGCTCCTGCAGCTTCCCCTGTCCGGGGATTAATTTAGATCAGAGGACTTAAGTAACCAGGATAGAACAGCTGCCAAACAATAGAAAAAACCCAACAAGTTTAATTTACACTGCTTGAAAGTCTGAGCTGCAGCCCATTAAATTGTTATAGGCAGAGCGCTGCATCAAAGAGCAAAGACCTCATCCTGTAAGCACGAAGTGCTTGTGGAGGGGCTGCTGGAGACGAGCGGCGCGGGGTCCCGGGGGGCTGCAGCGGGAAGAGCACAGCTTTCCACATCCTTCACCAGCTCCTCTCCAGAGTCAGGAGTTTTCAGATAATGAAGCAGTAGGGAAAAATTGCCAAACAGCAGAAATACTCCAAAAAGATAAATTACACACGGTGTAAGCTTCCTCGGTTAGGATTTTAAATTCTGTCAAATTAATCAGCACAACAAAGCCAGGGCTCACGCGTCCCACAGAAGCATCTCTCCAAGGCAAGCCCCTCGCCGGGGGCTGGGTGCGGAGGGGGGCTGTGGCCAGGGGACCCCACAGCACCGGGGGCTGCAGGCACAGCCCGGCCCCGGGGGAGCCGCGACGCCTCCCCTGCAAAACCCGTTAAACAAATATTCCACATAAAGACTCATTTGGGAAGAGCACGTTGTCAGCACTCTGCCAGTAATAAATAATGACAGTCCAAACACTTTACTAAAAGCAATAAACTGGAGAAGTGTTTTGGAAAATGGTGAAATTGATTGATTTAAAGAAGGAAATATCTGAACACAACCACATGCACTTCAGGGTGAAAGCACAGATTACAAATCAACAGTGGCAGAGATCATATTAAATAGCAGACAACACAGAAGTTTTAGGGAAAAAAACGCTCAATTCCCCCGCAGGGCTTATTTAACAACTGAGTATAGAGCTTCTTTGAATGAATACCTTCGGTTTGTACCTAATGACCCTACGCTATACCCCAAAGAAAACATGCCTCCAGGAATATTACTATACCAGGAACAGGGCTCTGTAAAGAAAAATTACTCTAAGGATATCGAAGCCTCTCCAACTCACAGCACTCCCCAGATTTTTCAATGCATCCTCAAAATCAGCTAAATCAATCAAACTTCTTCTAAGTCCAGGTAATGTCTCTCTTTCTTGTCTGCTGCAAGGGATTCCTGTGCCTGGAAACCACTCATATTGTTTAAACGTTTTTTCCTAATCATCATTTTCTACCACTAAAACATACTGGACTGTGACCAATTTTTGCACGTCTTCATCCAGCTGAGTTGGATGCAAGCCATATGGTCAGTGCAGTTTCATAACAAATTTCTTATGGGAAACAGGCTCTGGATAAACGCGTGCCAGCATCCCTTACCCACCCAAACCCACCATCATGTTCAGATTTGCACAGTGTACACGCGTCACGGACATTTCACCCCTAAATTTAGCTTCTTACTGTACCTGCTGGATTGGTCTATGGAAATACTTCCTCTGAGCTCTAACTCACTGTTTCCATCTCACCGGGTTTTTTAACCCTTAGCTATTGTGACGAGAACCCAGCCCTTGTGCCATCCTTGGCTCCTCGCAGGGTTCATAATTCAGAAACTAGGGATATTGTGCTGTATTTCACAATACAAGCCATCTGAGTGTTCAAGCCAAAGAATATGTTCTATAGATGTAAATCAGAAGGTAGGTTTACTTTAGAGCTCTTTTGATGGAACAGAAAAGGCAAGCCCATCGAGAAGGAAGCATTTTATAGAAAGGATCAGACTGTCACAGATCCCACTGGCAACGTTTCTCAGAGCGGTTCCCAGTCAAACCAGAAGAAATCCACCCCAAAGTACTCCTTCTTTGGCAGCATCTGGTTCAGATGAAGGACTAAGGCAGACCCCCACCACTCTGTGAAAGCATCCTGGCCACCAGGTTACCAAGTGTCTGCCTCCAGCCCACGGCTGCTTTCTGAAGCCTTGGCTTTGTTCCCCACCCGAGCAGAAAAGCACTGAAACCCTGGAACCTTCTCCTCCACAGACTCTCCATAAAATCTATTTTAAATGTCTGAAAGAAAAAGCCAAGATAGTTATTTATAAATAATACTGCTGCTACTTAAAAAATAGGGAAGGTAAAAGCTCCCCACTTCCCCTCCATTAACCCGCGGCAGAGTCCGAGCGGCTCTCGCGCACGCCGGCTGCTGGTGCTGCTTTATGACCTGCCACCTACTGCACATCGTCAGCCTCCAGCAGAAAGCCACACACTGATCACTTTCCAAGCTTACATGACAAAGTTCAAACACCGTTAATAAATCAATTTGAAAAATCAGACTTCTCTGCCTAGAAAGGAAATTCTTACATTCCTTAACGTGAAACTCCACTGGGAGGAGAGAACAGGAGCAAATCATTTCCCTTTGCTAAGGAGGGGGAGCTTCACTATTTAAAACGTAATTGGGAGCACGGGAGGAAAATTTACACATCCTGCTCCTATTTCAGGGGTTTAAGTAGGGCAATTGTTATCTTCTTATCAAAACCAGAGCAGCATTTCCCCGGTGCGATATTCCTGCCAGACCAGGATTTCAAGAGCAGAGCAGCCGGTGGCACAGACCAGCTCTGCTCGGAGCCGGCGCGGGGAGGGAGGGCTGCCGGCCACGCTGCAGACCCACAGCTGCGAGGGGTGGGAGCTGCGGCACAAATGAGCTGTTTCTGGAGCTTATTAGCCCCGCGGATCAGGCAGGAGTTCCACGCACAGCAGACGTACCCTGGGGCCCCGGGTCTGGCACGGTGCACAGCCCCTCTCCCTGCAGAAGCCCAGGACCCCGGGGAGGAGGCAGGCGGCAGGGAGAGGTGCACAGGCTGCTGGCCCTGGGCATCGCTCCTGGGCTGGGACAGAGCCCGGAGGGACCGACTGCCACCTCCCCTGGGACAGACCAGGATGAAGCCACGGGGCTGCTGCTGCCACAGGGGCCAGCATGCCGCCTGCAGCCCCCTCCAGCCAGGGCAGCGCATCCGCTGCCTTCTCCAGCAGCCCCCGCCTCCAGCACCAGCAGCCCATGGTGGGCGTTTCGTGCTGTCCCACTGAACAAGACCCCCTGCACTGGGGAGGCTCTGCCTGGCTCCCCCCGACCATGACAAGCTGTCCCGCTCCAGCTCAGCCCACGTTCACTGCCCACACCTCACTGGCCAGCCCGGCTCCTCGCCCTCCCAGCCCGGAGAACACGGTGCCCCTTCCACCCGGCTGGCCCCTGCCAGCTCCAGCGGGGCCGTTGCTGCACCGGCAGCGTGAGGCTCTCGGGGAAGCGGCCACCCCTCTCCTGACCCTCTCCCCATCTGGCTCTGCAAACCCGTGACTCCGTCTCCCAGTGCCCATGGCGGCTCTCGTCCGGCTGCACCAAGAGCCCCACACCCGAGAAACCCAGCTGAGCCGCTCGGCGTTCCGACTGCCACCCCACTGGGACAGCAACGTCCTTCCGAGCTGCAGCCACTGGCCAGTGTCCCGCCCATGGGGCCACCTCTGCCGGTCACCCGGCTCACCAGGAGGTGCGGCACCGGGGCCAACACTGTTCTGCACACCCACGTGCCTCCTGGTCAGCCCGGAGCACGAGCCACCGACGTGAGGCTCTGCCTGCGGACAGCAGCCGGCACCCTGAGCCCACCAGACCCCCGGCTCGGGCTCACCCCTGCCCCAGGACCGGCCCTGCCGCTGCGGATCTAGAACAGCCACGGAGACGTGCCGCAGGCATCCCAGGAGGCAGCCGGAGGAGTTCTGCCCTTCTGAACCCCAACACCGAGCGCCCAGCCACGCCAACACACGATACGAATACAAGAGGATTGCAGCAAGCTCTTCTTCTCCCTGGTAAGCCATTAACCTTTCAGATGACAGCCTTGCAAACTAAATGACTGAACGATTCCCAGGGTCAGCACGAATCTACATTTTCAAAACCTGACATCAACAAGTAAAAGTTGTGACTGAATCCCGGTCTCTCCGAGAGGAAGATTAAACGCCTGTGACACATCATCTGCAATCAGAGAGCTCCATTCCCCAAAGTATCTGTCACAGATTGATAACATCCACGCAAAAAGTTAAGTGCAATTATGTCTGTCACTGTAAAACACACTTCAGCAGCACTGACTGACATCTTGCTTGCAGCTGACAAATTGCAAGAGGGCTGCTCGAGCGACGGCGGCAGAGACTCCTGCAGCACCTTGGAAGGTGTGAAACGTGCGCTGAGACCGTGGACACCCCACGGCTCACAAAGCACCGCAGCCGTGACGGAAGCCGTTGCACAGACAGACGCAAGGCAGAAGGGCTCGAGGTCTGCTCCACGTGCATTCACAGAAACCAGGGACTCATCCCCAGAAGGTATGAGCTGGACTCAAAGAGGAGATGTCGCACAAATCCTGCTCCACCCAGTGGGGCTGAGCCCCGAGGCGCGAACGCTCGTGACGTGTACTCTTCCCCAAGTCCCCAGGACACGCGCTGGCAACCGCCGACCCACAGGCTGGGTGAAGCAAGAGTGCAAAGGGCCAGAGGAGCTCCCTGCCACCAGCACCTCTCCTGGGGAGGATTGCTCTCTTGTCCCCAAAGCCATGTTGCCACACAGCACGGGGGAGCACCAGCCTGGAGCACAGAGCAGAGGTACCAAGGACAGTCACGTTAAACTCCCACTGGTGACTCAAGTCAACCAAAGCTGTTCTGTAGCAGCAGCCTTCGAGGATGGGAAACCGCAAGTGCATTTCTCCAGGCTGCCGTTAGTGCGAAGCTGTCGCAGAATTTGGAGAGAAAAGACAGTAAAGGAGCTTGATGCCGTGCACAACGGCACGGCTGCGCTCCACAGCACGGCACACCATCCTCACCGGGACGCACCAGGGCTGCCGTTAGAGACTATTAAGCTAGATGCCTGCACCAGGAAACACCAAGGAGAAGAAATGGCTTAAAAATAACACATGCAGTCCAGCACGAATATCAAACAAAGCCTCCCCTTATGCAGTTCTGACCGCGAGCCGTAACCCTGCAACACTCGCAGCAGCAGCAGCCCTGCTGACGCACAGCAAGCTGCAGAGGACAAACCTCTGATGTGCCACCATCCGCTGCCATCAGTAACTTACATCATGGCCGGTGCAGAAATAAACCTCTCCCACAACAAAACATCCCCCCATTTAGGAAGGTTTTGCTGTGCAGCAGCTCACTGGTGTGTTTTAATGCTTTAGTTTATACCCAGTGTTAGCAATTGTTCTGAAGCACCCAAGCATATTCTCTTGATTTAAAATTATTTTATAATGCTTGACAGCAACTGAAGAGAACAGCTTCAATATCTGACCAGCCGAACAGCAGAACCTCCGCAGTCCGCTCTGTTCGGCACCGCTCACCCATTTTCTCTGAGCACTCACGGCAGCCTCAGAGTAACTCGCTGCTGTTCCTGCCAGGATTTATCCACACGGAATAAACCAGCAAACTGACTACCAGCGTGATCTCATCTCTCTATGGTGACGTAAAAATAAGAGGTTACTTGTGACTACAGTCTTCCACAAACATTAAGTGTTGAGTAACTCGTCACACTGCTGATAAAGTATCAGAAAAGGCTTTCAAGCAGTATGTGCTTCCCGTAATGATGAAATATTTGCAGGATACACCTTTATATACGTTTCCATTTCTTAAAAAATATATTGGATAATAAATAATCAGAGTAAAAAAACAGACATGAAAGATGCTTTGAATGATCAGGCTGGTGGTGTAAAAGTTACCTGTAAATCACGCCCAGGGCAGGAGAGTGGAGCTGGCTACAGACAGGTGGTTTTTACTAGGAGGCATTAATGTAACATTCAATTATTCCACTGCATACTGGCTGTTTTAACTCAGCCAAATTAGAATACATTTTATATTGACTATTTTGACATTTGCTTTATTTGGCAAGTAAAACAAAACTGATCCAATTTCCTTGCAGCCATTGTAAACCATAAACTGTACAACAAGAGGTTATAAAATATATAAGCCTTGTAAACACTTCTTTTCAGACTGTCGCTGATGCTCTGAGCTCTAATTTTGGCCCCGTTCCCAACAGTTCTGACGCTGCTCTGCAGCCTTCCCCGCTCGGCCATAAAGTGACCCTTCCACACTCAGTGATTAAGGACCGCCATTGACATTCTCTTGCTATGATAATTTTTCCTTTTTATTGTGGAAATCTGCCCAGGCAAGAATTTCTTGCAGACAGAAGATGAAGATCTGTGCTCTGAGATCAAGACATCTTTTTCTCTGATCTCGCATGGCCTGTGCTAGCATGTAGCTTATGTCCAGCGGAGCTTCAAAACAACGTGTCTGCTCCCGGTGGGACAGGCTGAAATCTCCAGAAGACTGCCGGCTTTTCATCTCTTTTGCCTCCATCTCTGTGCAAAGCAAGACAGCATCTCAGCCTGCAGCACACCTGACAGCACAGGACAGCGAGCAGCGTGCCATGGCAGGCGACGGAGCAAAACTCGCAGTGAAGGGAACACCCTCGTGCTTCCGAGAGCTCCAAGAGCCACCCAAGACAGCAGATTTAACTGCGGGTCACGGGGGAAGACTCAAATGTACGCACCTGCCTTAAAAAGATACCCGATAGCTTTTCCAGGAACAGTTTACTGCAGTTTAAAAGCACCACTCTCTGAAATGACCTGTAAATCAGAGCTCCGAGGGATATGAGTATTTTCCACCCGTACTATACGATGACTGCTGTACGATCCCCCTGAATTCCCCTCCGCTGTCTCCTTCAAAATTCCAGCTCTCAACAGTTACTGTCACACTGCAAACACACCTGCAGTCTACCAAACGCCCAGTGCAAAAATACGTGTTCACTTGATTAAGCAAAAGCCCAAAGGGACTCGCCGAGAGCGTGCCGTCCCCGGCAATACCCCGGCACGGGGCCAGTCGATGAGTCCCATCAGCAGGAGCCTGTCCCACGCCGGGTGCTGTGCTTCCACAGCAAGTGCCAGGAGTAAAAGTTTAACCTCTGCCTGGGTTAGTGTGCTGCTTAACACCACTGTTCTGTCCAGGGAAATCCAGCAAGTTGTGGATTCAGGACTCCCATGATGTGCAATTATACACACAAGTGTGCACACACACACACACACCCCCCCCGTCAGTGACCCAGGACAGACACCAGCCCCAGAGCCGCTCCCGTCCCAGCGCAGGGGGAGCGGTCTGCTCTGCACGCGCCATGGAACCACGGGGCTGGAGCACGGCAGTCGGGTTCCAGAAAAGAGAAAACAGGGCCGGTACTTCAAACCACGAGTGGACCGATTCTAGAAACTTTTCTCCCTGTGCATCAAAATCTGTACGAATGTTTCTCCCTCCCTTTGGCCAAGGAGAGAAAGGGGCTTGGCTGCAGCTCTGGCCCACCCTCCAGGGTGACCCGCCTGTACTCGCTGGAAACTACAAGATCCCACAGTTTAAAGCAAAGAAGAGGTAGGTTTGCTGTTTCCCTTCCTCTGCAGGTTTTTCTTCCTTCTGACTTCTCCACCTGTATGTCTTTATACAACAGCCAACGGAACTCCCAGTAGGCAACACTTGCAAAGAACGACACATTCCCTCCTTATCGGGTCGTGCCACGTAATTGTCCATACTGCTGGGCACACTGGTCTGGATTCCCCCAGGCAGGGCCAGCAGCAATACACCACGCAGCATCGAGCTGAAGGGGCTCAAAAGCAGGAAACTCACCTCGGCAGGTTAGGAGCTGGTGTCGAAGATGGTGCCTGGGAAGGAGGCGTCACAGGCTGCGAAGACTCGTGGTTGCGTGGAACCCTGCCCATCCGGTACCAAATGCCCATGCTGTTCAACTCCCTGTGTAACCAACACACAAGACGTCAATGCTACAGGCAAACGCTGCACACCGGCACAAGCATCAAGTACCGACGTGTTTCACAAACACCTTGGTTAGTGAGAACCAGGCCAACTAGAAAAAGAAAGGGGGTTAGTCATCTCCTACCTCGGACCCAGGAACACTTGTACTTACGGAGACTTTTCTAATGACAAGCTTCAGCTCTTACCAGCTGCTAGTTAGTAATTACAGAAAAGCAGGGTGCTTAGCCTTGGTACAACTGAATTTATGATATGAGTGTCTGGAGGGAGGGGTACTTACCCTATGAACGTGTACTGAGGAGGGGCTTGTTTAGATCTGCCCAGGATTCGGATATCACAGATCGCTGCCTCTGTAGAATCTCGAGGGATGAATTTAATGCACAGCCTCTTCTTTCTGAAAGCTATTTCTTCTGCAAAAACAACCCAGGACACAGGGTGGTTTTTATGCAAGATTAGGGTATAAATGTTATTTATTGTCTCTCCAGATATTAGGCAGATAATTATGGCAGGAACTGGAGCCAAAGAACAGATATATGTCAGCAAACCAGACAGCACAGTGCCATTCAGTGACTGGAGAAATTTTCTATCAGGAGCTCTGTGTACACTGTGTGAGATTTGTTATTAGGCACCGAGATAAACCAACACTCCCTACTCCCCTCTGCAGAGGAGATAAGACACCACGTACACCGCCGAGTGCTGCGCCACAGGACAGAACCACAGGTGGGTTTTCCACTTCTATGTACTTCGTACATTTGCTTTCTCTTTCCAAGGCAATGTTTGCCTCACCAGCCTGGACAGTCCTATCTAAANCTGCAGAGGAGATAAGACACCACGTACACCGCCAAGTGCTGTGCCACAGGACAGGACGGCAGGTGGTTCTTCCACTTCCACCTACTTCGTACACTTGCTTTCTCTTTCCAAGGCAATGTTTGCCTCACCAGCCTGGACAGTCCTATCTAATTATTCCTCGCACAAGCATTGCCTCTAGGAACACACCCGGAAGCTGCTTGCGCAGCCGGTCAGTTTGTTCCCAACAGCCCACCCAGCCGAGAGGAGCGGGCAGGGCACGAGGCTGCCGTGCAGAGCGGTGACCAGCAAAGCTCTCTGCCCAGACCTACACATCCTGAGTGTCACCACCTCTCCTGACTCAGCCAGCAAGCACTGAAGTGATCCTCCCACCGCCTTGGCCCTGGTACCTTTGCAGGAATTGCCAGGACCTCCTACGGGGAACCCCGCCGCGCTGACCTGTGTTGGGAGGGTGGATGAATCTGCTGCGTGACCCTGTCCTGCTGTGCATCGCAGAGCAATTTCACTTGTTTCCATGTTATCAGGAAAAACTCCAGCCCACCTGAGGTAAGGCTCATCTGTATAACGAACTCGTGCATACGCACGTTGTCTGTCTGTGTGCAGACACAACCCACACCCAGCTACGGGTCAGCCGTGTGACAACGGGTGGCAGTGGCACGCAGACACAGATCTGCGGGGCTCGGAAACCACTGCTCCGCCTCAGCCCAAAGAGTCGGCGAGAGTCTCCGTGGGAGCAAGGCAAGGTTTCTGTTTGTGAATGCAGGCACTTGAAAGGCATGGCAGAAGTCTATTGATAAACTGAAAATCTGAAGTGCAGACACTGAATGAAAATCTGGAAACAACCAACAACTACAAACAAGTGCCTGCAAAATAAAAACCTTTCGGTTTAATATGAATAAATATCCTCCAGCTTAAAAATATGCTCTCGCTTCAACAGATGGCAAGCAGCCCTGTCTCTGTAGGCTCCTCCTGTTTCATCATCCGCACCTTGGAGAAAGCAATCCATCCTGGCCTCTGGAATTTGCTGTCGCACCAGCGCCAATAAATGTACAGACAGCGCGAGGTGTGTCACCATACAGCATCTGTGCACGCAGCTTTGCAGTTACAGTGCTGCTTTTGAGAGATGTTAAATACCTGTATCTTCTCCTGCTTCGGAAAACCAGAGCTTTTATTTGAAGTGCCTAAAACTGATCTTAGGAGCCCAGGGTTGAAGGCCTCCACATCTGAAAATTGTCTCAGAACCTAGTGAGGAGTACTGTATTTAATATTAAATTACAAGTCAACTGCCACTTAGAGAAGAGCACAAAAACACACAACCACAATTTAACTCTGAACAAAATCAGTGCTTCTTACTTGACTTTCACAGTAAGTACAAAGCTGATTATTTGCTTTTGTCTTTGGTCGCTTTCACCCTTGGATAGAGTCCGCAGTCTGCAGCAAACTTGGTTTAGGAGCTGGATTCATTAATTACACATGCTTAACCAGAGTTAATTTTAAGTAAACATATTATAAACAGTCAATTGAAATGTGTTCATTCATGCCAACAGAGGCAGGGATATGCAGCACTTCATTAATGCAGACAGTGCCTCCACTTTAAACACGGTATAGCTCACAATACAATGCATTTTCAATTAATTCCCAAGTCCCCTTCCACCATTCCACGAGGACTTTACCAAAATCCCAGCAGCACAGGGTGCGAGCAGGATAAACCGACAACTCTCCCCTGCACCACGTGTGCCCAGGAATCCTCCAGGGAAAGGGGTGACCCAGGGGAATGGGCTGCAGAGCCTTTCAGTGCTAGGTCACGGGTTCAAATCAGAACCAGGTCGGTAGTGACTGAAAAACCATCCCCACCTGCTGCAGACCCGGATGAATCACTCCCTGCAAAGCAGGCTCACCCAACTCCTTTCTCCTCACTACCAGACTGGATTTCATTGCTGACGAGCCCCGGTACCCATCCTGCTCTATAGCAGGAGCTGCACGCTCAGCACCGGTGCGGTGTCCTGCTGCCCCTCCACGCTCAGCTCCCCGGGGGCTCATCCCTAGCCCCCCCGCACCTCCAGCCCACAGCACTTGCTGCCTGCTGCAAAGCAGAGCACTGCCACCAGACGTGGCTCCAGCTGCTGCTGACACCAGTCTCGGGGGAGCCGAACACTCTGTTTGGGAACTGCTGGCTTCAACGCTGCAGCAGTGGAGCGGCTGCTCCCAAGGCAGGCACTGAAGAACAAACGCCAACTTACGAGTATCAATGGTCTCCTGGATGGGGATGAAGCCCACGGGTAAAGTGTCCTTGATGTCAATGAGCTTCATATCAACCAAGACGTTGCCCAAATGGCTCTTTGGAGAGAGAAAAGAAACAGTTGAGTGACAACGTCACCAAAATGGAACTCAGCTTTTTTCACCCGCTAAACCCCGAGATGCATTGTCATTGTATCTGGCCACCAACTTTAAAAGCGGTAAGGAGGTACCGAGCCAGCACTCGTGACCGTCCCCTCCGCAGGAACTACGTGACGACTGACTAGGAGATACCGGACACCTTCCAGCATTTACAGATTCACTAAGCAGGTCACCCTAGCTCTCACACACTCCACACCTACAGCAGCAACACGACATTTCTGTGTTAGGAACAGCAGAAAGCATCCCAGGAAGACGGTTCACGCAGACACAGCCAAGGTCATTACATGCATTAGCTAATTAGTCCTGAATAGACGTGGTTCTAGCTCCAAAGCCGGGCGCTCTCCAGAAGAGCGGGCCATTTGGAACAAAGAACTTCATTTGGAGTCCATATGAATTCTGAACTGATGCCTCGTCCTATTAATCAAGGCTTGAAGAGCCCAACACACAATTCAGAATGACAGCCTCCACAATTGTTTAGAGACTAGATTTTCTTTGTGGTTCTTGTTAAAGCCAGCATTGCTGCCAGTAATCTGGATTCACATATGGAAGAAAAACACACTGTAGTTACTGCACAGCCTTTATAAACAGAAATGCAATACAGAACAATTAAAATTTCATCCTAAGCCATCAAACCACGCAGTGTGTTTTACTGGTTGCTAAGTACCTCCTTTAGTTTTATCTGGCAGAGTATTTCAGGCAAACCTCTGCTCTCAGATTATTACACTGAACTGCTTTAAAACATATTTAAATTGCAGCCTCTGAAATAAGGGGAGATCAGGTCTGAGTTTATTGTTTGGAGGTTCTGCCCTCACCAGGAGGGCCACCACGCCTGCAGCCCTGTCCCACTGCACACAAGCCTGGCACACGTCCCCGGCTCGGGCAAAGTGGCCAAGGCTGGGCAGCCCCCACGCGTTGGCCAGGGCATCTCTGAGTGAGCAACGCTGGATGCTGTGAAGCCTGAATGTACCAGCAAACGTGGTCCTGGCACAGGAGATGGCAGACGAAGTGGTCACCGCTGATTCACCTTTCATGTTTTATTTATCTGAACTGTCTGGCTGTGTTACATCAGCGTGAAACTTTCAGCTGACCCACTGCTCATTCCTCCACCGACAGCAGACAGGCAGGGGAGGTGCCTCTGCTCAGTTCGTTAGCAGCTGAAACACCGGGAGTCAGCACCGACGCTCTGCATGTGCACCAGAGAAACGGGCACACCACCTCCCCTTTGTGAGATGCACCATCCGGGGCTCCTCACCGCGACACTCAAATACCAGCAACGTCCTCGTCATCTGTCAAACACGGTGAGCTGCTGAGCGACGGTTCTGACCAAGAGGCAGCACAGACTGCCTGTCACAAACCAGGTACCCGAGCTGCACTGACTGCTGACCAATGTGCCCTTCAGGACAAATGGCTCCCAGTGTTTTCTTAAAAACAAAAAAACCCTTCCAACCCAAAGCGCTACCGGGGAGGACCGAGGCCTTTTAACCCCTGGAGGTCCCAAGTCATACCCCTGTGTCCAGAGAGGACTGAAACGGGAGGGAAAGCTGCTGCTGGGCTAACCGGGGACAGGGGTGCTGCTCCCTGCACAAGGGGTGAAGGCTGTTCCCCCACCAGCCCCGTCCCCTCCTCCTCCCAGCTGGAGCAGCAAGAGCGCTGACCGGGTCTGGGGGCTTCCCAGGGGCTGGCAGACTGGCACCAGCGTCCCCCAGCCCAGTGGCTGCCACACAGAAAGGCCGCTCACACACACGAAGCCGTGTGCCTTGTGCCAGCCCTCACACCCCGGCTGCTGCACAGCTGGGACCCGCAGTGCTCCCCCCACACTGCCTTTAATTCACTCCTCGTCAGTATGAGGAACGCGTTCCCAAACCGTGCCGGCAGAGGATTCATGCCAAAAGCCCAACAGGCACCCACTGAGGGTATTTACACTGTCGCTGGCAACCAGCAGTTGCTGCTATCCTGTAATTATTTCTGACAACCTCACATTTCAGGTAGCCACAGATAAACTTAATACTGAAATCATCACAAATACCCTCCCTGCCTATGCAAGCGCGATTATTCCTGCTACTGCAGGTACTCCAGGATGAAAAGCACAATTATTGTCCATCCACCCCAGGATGCGATATTTCCCATAGCTCTGGAGCTTTATTTCAATCTAGAGGCAGGCAGGGAAGCAGACGGAATAAAGGTCAAACGTGGGAAACTGGCAGCCCCCGGCTCTCCTGTCAGGACTCAGGACCAGCCTCTGAAGTCACAGTGGCTTTTCTGTTCCCACCACTGGGGAAGAACAGGGACAAAATGGTATCTCCACGCCCTGACAGCTGAGCCGCTGTGAATATCCAAAACACGACAAAAAGCAGGATTACCCACTAGATGGAGTGCATTCATTGTGGAATTGAACAGTTCCTCCAGAAAAGAGGAAGTTTTCACACTAGCCTCAACCAACACCACAGCAGAAGGTACCAACCAGGCTCCCACTGCACATGGTCTCCCCTCCTCCACGGAAGATGTGGGCAGACAACTGCCACTGATCAGAAATTAACTCGCGCTCACCAGCCACACCAGAAGGTTACAAGAATATGGAAGGTAGCATATGCACAACGTGGGCAAATTTTCAAGAATAAGCACCAAAAACAACAAAGAAAGAAAAGCTAATCCTGCAAGAAAATATCTTGCCCCTGGATTGGAAAATTTACACTGCTTTCATCAACACTGCCTGCAGCATCTGCTTCCCTGTGTAATCAGAGTTAGAAATTCATCAGGATCACGAGCACACACAGCACCCACTGCTACAGCAGGGAACAGTAGTGAGGGGATTGCTGAAATACAAGCCTTCCCTTTCCTGTTGCTTTTATTGCAGGTTTTGCTGGTGATTTCTTCCCATGAAGAACATTGACAAAATGCAAACATCGAGCCATAGCAGTTTGCCTCCTGACTCACCCAAACTCAGTGAAATGCCTGCTCGAATTATAATTGGCTCCATAAAATGAATCATCTTCTGGGTAAGGCATACCAGGCACAGATGCAAATCATGCAGACACTCGGCAAATGGACTTACATTCTCTTTTGAAAATGATCTCGTGAAGCACAGGTATCGTGTGACCTTGGATTTAAATAAGCCATCTTTCCAGAGGTCAGCATCCAAGCCATCTGCTGTTTGTGCAACCTGGAAAGGAGAGACAGAGGGAGAGAGGAGACATGTGAGCCAAGATAAAGTTAATATATGTGCAGTACTTCTTGCGCAGACCTCTTCTAATTAACGGGAGCCCGAACTCTCACAGCATCTCATTAGTGTCTTCACGAGGTGCAGTGCAAAGAACTTCCAAGAGGAGGTATAAAAAGAAGTTCTAAAAATGCTGCCTCTCGGGAGTCCATTGATTAAAGACGCTCTGACAAAGGCTATTCTAATGAGGAAACAGCAACTTTGGTTCCAGTCTCCAAACAATAGTTTGGAGAAGTCAGCACATCCAGGCTCTCATTACCTCCCTGCACACAAGGTCGCGCTGGGGCAAGCCGAGAGGAGGGGTCTGTGCAGACGAAGCACAGGAACTGCACCATCTCTTATTTTCACAGAAAAGCCATCAAGGAATTTTGGCTCCCAGGCCAAAAAGGTGCTTCCAGCAGCCGGGGAGAGCCCTGGGCACTCGCAGACGTTAGCAGCAGCATTGCCACGTGCGGGGACGTGCCCTGCAAACGTCCCTCCCCAGTGCAACCCTGCGTCCAGCCGGATCAGCGGCACACGGCGGGCACGGAGACAGAGCCCGCGCCCTCCACTGAAGAGACTGTGCAGGCAGAGAACAGCCACAGGTCTCACCTTCGAGCCCATTCACGGAGCAGCACGAGGCAGGATCATGCCCAGGGAAGGGCCCTGCTCCACCATCAGCCGGGCCCACGCCCTGCACAGTGCAAGCTGCTGTGAGCCCCTGTCCCGAAAGCTTTCCTGTCGAGTAAGAGCGGAGACGAGAAGGCAAACACAAGCAGAAGATAGCAGAAATAAGATCACCCCCCAGACTAACGCCCGTCTGATGGCTCCCAACAGGGAGGTGGTGTGAAGCCACACAGAAGCAGAGCTGAACTTCTGCCTCGTGCCCCTCCAACGAGGGCAAACTGCTCCACCGCAGCTCCTCCAAGCCCTGTCTTATTGGACAGAGTAAGACCCTGGCCCCAGAGCAGCCTGATAACAAAGAGCTGACATTTGTTGTTACTGTTTGCACCCACGTTTTGCCGGGCAGAGACTCTGTGCAGGGTGCAGGAAGCAAGAGAGGTGTGCTGACAAGACCCTCCAATTATCCAAAGTGCAGGAGAGAAAAGCGTGTCTATTGTCTGAGCACCAAAGGGAGCAAAGTGCATTGGCTGCTCTTCGCATTCTGGCAGCTGCTGTTCACAAGCTCCTGCTCAGCTCAAGCCCTTGTCCGACACACACAATGACATGCATAATTTTTTAAAAAATTATTCCTTCAGTTTCCTTGAATTGAATCCTCTTTCCTAAAGTGCTAGTTTAGGAATATATAAAATCCATGTGCATCTCCCTCCCCTCTGAGTCAGTCAGCCCTGGGGAGAAGACACAGAGGAAACAGACTGCTTAGGAAAACTGCTGGCACACACGGACACCCAGGAACTCCAGCCCTTCTCAGAAACAGTTTGAGGGACTACAACCAGATTTAATCACCTTGTTAACTAACATGGTTTCAGTTCTACGTTTCAGTTTTTCTTGTGCTGGACAGATTGTTTTCTTTGTTCCCACACTAAAGATGTTCAAAACTCAACAGGCAGCAACATACCCAGTCTGCAACTATAGAACTGGTGCTACACAGCATGCTGTCAGATGCACTTTTATCTAACTTCTGCAAACTTTAGGAACTTTACATTATTTACAACAATACCAAATAATTTTTGAGATGGAAGTACATCACTTCAGTTAATATCATCTCCTCTGCAGCTCACTGCCCAGGGCACAGCTGGATCACAGCTGGATGAGACACCTGAAGGGCCCCTGGGCTGGCACTGCTGCCCCTCCAGAGGAAGGGAAACCCAGTGCTGCTATACTCTGGGTTAATGACGAAAAAACCCCAAAAACTACAACTTACACCACGTACCCTTCCCCAGCAATTAACCCCGAATGCTCTGCCTCTGCATCATCCTGCTGAAGAGTTCTTCCAAGCCTGGAGAATGTAAGCATGCATTAACTTGTCAGAAAACTCATGGGGAAAGAAAACAGAGCAATATAAACAGGAAAATTCTTACATCATCTGCTGGGCTCCCGCAGGCAAGGAGGATCCCCACCACCTCTCACAGCAGAGCCGAGCCTGAGCACTGGCAGCGTGCCCTCGGTGGGGCAGCAGAGGAAGGGACGAGCCGGGGGGCCGAGGCAGACCTCCAGGACGAGCCCTGCGCAGCCCCAGCTCACCCAGTGCCCCGCTGGGCTGAGAGGTGAGGAACGTGGGGATGGAGGAGTCGGCACCTGGTGCTGGACACTTGGTGCCCCAGGCGCAAGGAGTGGTTCTCCTCCTCGTGGAGCCGGTGGAACACACTCTTCAAGCACGTGCTACCAACAGATGGACCTGATGGAGTGACGTCCAGGAAGGAAGGTGTCCCCCAGCCGCCCCTCCGTGTGTGGGGTGATCTACGGGCTGCCCAGCAGGCAGTGCTGAGTGGCCTGCCCCACGGGGTGGGTCGGTGGGGCACAGGGCCGTCCTGCTCCAGCACACCCCGGGTGAGCAGCACGCTCAGGCTCCCGCCCCAGAGCAAATCCCACCGTGAAGCTGGCATCCAGCCCACAGCCAGGAACGCGGCTGCACGGGAACCACACCTCTCTGCTACCCCAGGCTTCCTGCCTCCCACCTCTCCTCCCTTTCCTCCCCACCCACACTCTCAAGTCTTGCCAGTTTGGGCAGATTTTCAGGAGTCTGAGTTCAGACACTCTCTGTACATTTTGGCAAAATCAAGTCTTTGGAGCATCAGCTGTTTGGAGACCTGGCCAGTCATTACAAGCTCCACTAGCTGTTTTCTAAGCCTTTGCTTGTTTGTTTTAAAGAGAAGCAAGGGGAAAAGGAAGGAAAAGAATGATTACTGAAGAAAGGACATGAATGAAAGGGAAACTGGGTAAAGCCTATAAATAACACTGGTGTCTCAGAAAGAGAACTGGGTACTTCACCATCACAAAACTCAAAACCACCAAGTGAAACTACCCGATGTCAAATTCATCACTGATAAGAGGAAATGCTTGACACCCAGAGCAGCCCCATCACCATATGCGCTGTACGGTGGGAAGGACACCGATGGCAGCTCACCACAGGCACAGAGCTGGATTGCTGGTCTGCCGTACACGAGGCTGAAGGCACTGGGATGGGGAAGCCATGCCTAGGGCAAGGCAGAGAGCCGGCACCTCCCCACCGCCTGCACCGGGACTGCCGGCCCCAGGCTCAGAGGGGAAAGCAGGAGAACCAGAGGAACGGGCAGCCTCCTCTGTGCCCCTAGGAGAGAGGGACCCACATTCCCAGGCATGATTACAGCACCACTGTCACTGGGTTACGCCGCAGGAAGACTCTTTTATCTTGTTTAGTTTAAACTGCGTTAGCGCTGAAGCTCCCTATTAAACCGCAGACAGGCTATCTGGGGTGAGCGCTCTCTCTGCCCAGCCATTTAGGCAGAATGCAATTCTGTTATCACAGCTCTCACATTGTTCGCACTCCTGTATCAGGGCAAGCAGCTAATTACACAGCCCGGCTCACTCAGGTAATCAGCACTCAGAAAAATGCAGTAAATGCAAAAACCTTCCAGGTCTTTAAGGAGCCTTTTCACAATTCCCTCCCCCATGTCCTTACTTCAGCCTGATCCATTTTCTTCCTGCTCACACTGAACAGGGTATGCAATGATCCAGAGCCAAAAAGATGTGAGCAAAGCCTCAAGTCAACTGGTTTCCACTCCTGACCGCACACGCTGTGTGACTCTGGAAACCCAAGAAGTGACACAGCACAGCTGGAGCAGGATACAGAGAAAGGCGAGCAGACGGACAATGGGACCAATCCTTCCATACAGAGCTCTGCAAGGTCAGTATTTTATGACATTTCACTGTTTGGGACACTGAACTATGGGGAGAAAAATCGTGCTGTTGGTTACGCAGCAGGAACAAGCCCCAAGGAACAAGCAGCTGTGAAAACACTGACCTCCCTTTATCCGCTCACACATTCACCTCTGCTGTATCCAGCTGCCTTTCCTGCCGCCCCGCCTCCTGGCAAAGCTCAGTTTAGAGGTTTGCATTCTGTCCATCAAAATCACCCTTGCAATTTCAGCTGGATGGGAAACTCTCTGCTTCCCATTCTGGAGCTTCTCATCATCACTGTGCAGTGCTGATGTGTGGGATTAAACAGCTGACGTGGGATCCATTTATTCAGAGATATAATTTGTGCAATACTTAGGACTCCTTCAGGATGAATGTTACTAGGATTATTAAATTTGCATGCCACTGTGGCCAGCTGTTTTTGAAAAACCCTCCTCCAGATAATTATGCTCCTCTGGAGTGGCACAGATGAAGTAGCATGATTGCACCCACAACCCTCCACTGAGGGAAAGCCCCAAATTCTGTGGGCTGAGGGGTGGGCAGCTGCATTTCAGATACCTCGTAAAGCACAGGGCTGAAAGCAAGCCCTCTCTGGGAGAGATGCTGTTCCCAGCAAAGTTTTATTAGTGCAAAACCAAAGCATTAACAACAGCAGCTGAAAGAGCTCTACTTACTACATCGTAACCCGTGGGTGCTCGGTTCCGGGATGCAACCACACCAACACCCGTGATGGGATCCATCGGCGACTCGGGCAAGGCATCTGCGAGGTCTCGCACCTCAGGCATTATGGACTGATCCTGAAAGAAAGGAGCAGAATTAAAGGGCTGCTCGGCAGCACAGCCCAGCAGAAGACAGAGAGCACCGAGAGCCTGCATGCATGCCACAGTGCCTGTGCTGACACACCACAGACTGCCAAGTCAAACACAGGATTAGGCCAGACACACCTTCTGCACTTTCATTTGCTTTTGATAAGAGGGTACGTTTGTGCAATGCCTAATAGGTTTGGAATTTGTGCCAGCAGCCTCTTCCGAGATTAATTTTCTTGCTTCCAGGATACTTAGCATGGGCTGGTCTCCATCTAGCACTGATGGGAGAACCCAAGCTCCTTCCCTTCCCTCCCAGAGAGAAAATTTCACCCCTGAGTCAGGCTGGCTGAAGCAGCTCTGACATTTTAAGCAGCAACAAATCCGCTCCTAATGGCTTCATTGGGAGGTTCCCCATCCACTAGGGGTGTTAGACATGCTGGGGATTTCCCCGCGAGTCTTCAGTCCCATCACACCCTCCCGAACCAGACCATTTTCATGTAGCAGCACAGATGTATCTGGCAGTGTATGCAAACCACGCTTGCTGCAGAGAGCCTCCACACCAGGGGAACACAGCTGAAGCAGCACAGGACGGTCCGAGGCAAAGCAGACAGAGGCCCTGAAGAGGCCTGAGCATCTTCCAGAAGAGAGACATCACCGAGTACTGGAGGGGAGGGAGATACACAAAGTGGGCTGAAGCAGCTAAGACCAACCAATTCTGGAGAGATGCTGTTGCAGGAAGCAGGAGAAGAGGACAAGAGAGCTGCTGAAACAACTGGCTGAGGAGGAGGATGGAGAAAGGTGCCACTGGCTCAGCCTGTGGTCTCCTGCAGAGGCAGCCAGCCAGGGCGAGTCTTCTCTGGCTTGCAGGCAGGAATGCCCCAGGAAACCGCCCTCCATGCACCCGAGAGGAAAGGACAGCGCTTTGTGTGAACAGGCGTCACTGCTGCGCAGCCAGACAAGCCGTGAACCAGAGCTACCTAATCCCGTTCCCTCCTAAGAGCAATTAAACCCCAGCATTTCTAGGCCATGGAGACGGTTGGTTACTTACTGCTTCTAGAAAAGGCAGAGGTGAGTGCTGGTGCCAGTGGGACCTGGATTACACTTCACAATGCCCAGTCTGAACAAACATCACGCTGCAGGCAATAAAAAAGAGCAAGTCTGGGCCCTATGTAAATAACAATAATGATGTCACACGAACAGCCAGGCTACCTGAGCAGACCAACACAGAAGCTAGTGACAAGTCATGCTGCGAACACTATTGCCAATGAACCCAACTGGGAGAGAGCTCTCCTCCTGCACCGGGACAAGCACCCAGCACACGCAGAGCAAAGCAGACCCTCTTTGCTCCTACACAGTTTAGGACGGGCTCCCTGTCCTTGGGGAAGGGGAGCACAGGACCCTGCCACACGAACAGCACCCGGCACAGCCCAGACAGACCCCACACCACCGCCTGCACTGCTCCACCGGCTCGTGTAAATAATCCAGAACCCACTGCCTAAAACGCGCAGTACAGAGCAAACACGATGTGAATGTAACAAAGAGCTTGCAATCTGTTCTTCATACAGATGCACGTTTCCTGAAACTTTTCCAAGTCACTCTCAATAATGCGATGACTCGTTACTGCATCGGGAGGAGCTGGGAGATAATGAATGCTGATATGAGCTGCTCTTAGGCCATTTTGAACTGAAACCCAGGTAAGTGACGACACTCCCAGCACGCTAACACCGCACGGCAGGTTCCAGCACAGCTGCAGCCGCACTGTGGGGAAGCAGAGCCGCTCCCCGGCACCTCCAGCCTCCACCAAACCCTTCCGGACACAGCGCCGGCCGGCTCTGCAGAGCGGGCGAGCAGGGGCAGCGGGAATGGCACCGACACTGACACCGAGGGGCTGTGGGAGCGCCCAGGCAGACCCCAGCCTGCCCGCCCTCCTCCTCTGCGGCAGGGACGGGGCTAACGCCAGCCGGGGACCTGCTGCCCGGTGCTGCCCAGGCCCTGGCTCACCGCGCTGGGGCCGGCTGCCCCAGCAGGAAAACGAGCGGCAGCGGGGCTGGCCCGGGAGAGGCTGAGGACAGAGCCCTGGGGGACCCTGCGCTGCGGCAGGAGGGAGGGTGGGTGACTCTATCGACAGCACGGTGCCGCTGGGCAGACCCCCAGCCCGGCAGCACCCCGTCCCCGGCGGGAGGAAGAAGGGCACCTTTGTCGGAGCCATTTGCGGTCCCGCTTGGCGCGGCGAGGGGCGGGGACACGGCATCAATCCTCACTTTGTGCCGGCTCACACAAAGCCCCTCTATGGCAGCCGCAGCAGCTAAGCACGGAGAACCGGGCTTTCCGCCCTGAGAAGGCGGAGGCGGAAGCCGCGGGGAGACGCGACACAGCGCCGGCACAGGGCCCGCAGCAGCACCCGCCACAGCGAGGGCTGAGCCGGGCTCCCCGTGCCTGCCACCACCTCGCAGCACCCGGCCAGCCGGGCACCTTCCTCTGCCCGCTGCTCAGACTGCAGCCAGGCCCGCAGCCGGCAGGGACAGGCAGGCAGAGTGTCTGCCCAGAAAACAAACCTCCAGGTCTCCAGGCAGCACGGTGCAGCACGAGGGCTGGGGTGCAGCACGGCAACGCTCCACCGCGCCACGCAGCTTCCCACGGTGCCGGTGGCATCGGGGATGCATCTGGAACAGATATGGAGCAGCAGCAGTGGGTTTGCATACTCGGATAAATGTTTTTGTGAACTCTGCACAGGTCAGAGGGGACGCTCTGGCGGGCCAATCATACAGATGATGAGTTACATTGCACTTCTCCCCCAGGGCGCCTGCAAAGTTTGGTTTCTTTTCTACCACGCCTTTGAACTTAAAAATAAAAAACAAACAGTGGAAGAACAGATTAAATTAAGGAGCAGGATTCTATAAATACTCCTGTTAGACAGCTTGTTATTTTAACAAAGTTCTCTTTAAACAATGCAAGTTTGACCCATATGCACACCTAACATCACGGGGACTGAGCTCCAACCAGCTGAGCAGGAGATGGTCTCTCACCATCCTGGCTCAGCTTTTCCAAAGGGCCTCCGCCGCGCCGCCCGCTGCAGGGTTATTCTGGGAACAGCCCGAAACAATCAGAACATTTTTTCCCACTAGTTAGAAGCATGCTCCCTGGAGGTCGTTCTCAACCGCAGGGCCACATCCAGTCCCCAGCACGCCCAGGCAGCCAGGGGAAGCCGGATGCGAGCCCTGCGGCAGGAAGAACCTTCAGAACACCGTGGGGCCACTCAAAGCCAGCAGGGAAAGGATGCGCCTCCACTAGAGAAAGTCACCATGCATCCTGCCAGCACCAGACCCAAGCAGCACGCGGCAGAGAGAAGCAGGATGGCCCCAGGACAAGACACAGAGAACAGCTCGTGTCATGCAGCTGCCATGCTGCTGGCTTTATCCCAAATTCTCCCTGACCCAGCTGTGCTGTGGCGCAGGAGGCACAGGGGTCCCGGGCATCCCAATGCCTGGTGGCAGGAGAGGCCTTCAGGGACCCTGCCAGCCTCTGCCACAGCCTTCTTCCCCCTGCCCTCAGCCAAGGCCCTGCTTTACCTTCTTTGCCTCCTCCCGCCCAGGGTTTTGGGGACACTTGCTCCGTATGGCACCATCCCAGCCCAGCACGGCCAGAGCCAGACTGGCCCCAACAGGCCCCTCCGCAGGCACGACCACAGACCCCATCCCCATCCCTCAGCAGCACAGCAACGGCCCCTGCTCAAGCCAGTGCTCTGCTCTGGGTCCTCCTGCTGCCAAGGACCTACGTCCATCACAACCGGGTCTGCTCCCTCGGAGACGCGTTAACACGGGGCTGAGCTGCCCAGGCAGGGCACAGCCCTGCGCCACTGGCTCCAGGGAACTGCCCCAGCACCCCAACTCTTGCACCCTGCTGCCCCAGCACCCCAGCTCTTGCACCCTGCAGAGACACTAAAGCCGAGGGCAGCCCATCACCCCAGAGCGGGCTCACACCGCTTCCCTTCTCCCAGGACCCAGGACTGTCTGTTTACATCCTTTTTGCTCGCTCTCACCCATTTCCTCACTAGCTCATCTCCATTTTTATTAGTTTATCCTAGGCATACTTTTCTGCTGGCTTCACTGTCTGCTTCCAGTATTCCGCGGAGGTGACTGACCACACACACTGCTGGGCTTTGGCTGGGACACGCACACAGCAAAGGAACACATTTTCAGAAATGAATGTATTATTGTGAGCTTGTAGAGCACTCTTCCCCTCTCGATGTTCCTTTTCAACAAGTTAGGCAAGTTCAAGAGCTGGCGGGTACATGATCAGATCAGGCCTGATGATGTATTTGCTACAGAAGCATCACGCTGCCAGCGAAGTAGGTCAAGTTCTGAAGTTAAATAGCAAGGGACTTAGAGAGAATGGTCTTATTGTTTCTTCCTTCAGCTACAAGCCCTGAACTTTGACACCGACTTGCTCTTCCCACAAGCAGAAGAGTATGAGCTAAGGCAAAACTGGAAAAAAATTATCAACTACCTCACTGAGTTCCTGCACCCTGCGGGAAATAATGCCATCAAACCAAAGCAGACATGCTCGCACGCTCGGGTTATCGCTCCATCGTTTTGAAAAGGCGGTAGGTACCGCTGGCACAAGGCAGGTTGCTCAGAAGTTACGCTGATGTACTCCTCCGCGCGCCCGGTCCTCCCACCGCGTCCGGGAACAGGACGCAGCCCCAGCCAATTTTCTATTTCTGTTCACGGAATAGGACATAGTTTCAATCAGAAAAACAGGAGACCATGGCAGGACACGGGGTCAGGGCCTCGGAGGCCCCCATCGCAAGCAGGCAGAATTTCAGTCTCGAGGCACGTCTGGAATCACCCCTGCACCCAGGCTCCCCTCTGCGAGACAGCTGCCCCGTGCCAGCTGCAAAATCTCCACGGCTTGTGACCGAACTGGATGGAAAGAGGAATTAAAGTCACGGAATGAGCAAAACTGAGATCTTGCATTGCTTCACAGCAGTTCTAACTACGGACACACATTTGTGAAGTGTCCTATGTCAAACCAAAATAGGTTTCCCTACACAGATGACCTTGCACCAGGGCAGCAAAATTCAAATGACATTCAGTTCAGTTATTTCTATCTCCCCGGAGTCAGTCGGCATGAACATGTGTGTGGACAAGTCCCCAGGGCCCACAGGAACCCGTGAGCCCAGGATTCACTGTATCAGAGCAGCACGCACTCCAAGACTGGAACGTGTGCGTCCATTCACACCTCCAAAAGCTCAAACCGCACCTTCGTCCCTGCGCGCTGAGCAAATCCAGCGGGGACGGCTATCTCCGCTAAAAACTTCAGGGATGACGCTGCCAACCTGCCACACGAGGCGCAGGCTCCATAAGGTTTAGGTGCTCCATTCACATAAAACACAAGCCAGAGAAACCCACGCCTCAGCCCAACCAGCTGCACGCCTGCGGAAGCCCGGCCGGTCGCTGTTCAGCGAAGGACCAAGCCGTGGGCCCCAGCGCTGAGAAAGCGCAGAAACCCCTGCAGCTCGGGGGGTCTCCGAGAGCCTCTCCAGAACCCCCAGTGAAAGCTCACGAGCCTCATAACACCAGAGGCGAGGACACAAAGCACGGGCAGCCCAGTGCCACCGCTGCGGCCAGCGCTGCAAAGCCAGAGCCACGCTGTGCCCCCAGACACGCAGGGACCGGAGAGCAGGCGAGCCAAAGGGGCACGTACCCCACGCGGCACCGCTGGCAGCAAACGAACATGCAAGACATTTATTTTATTTTTCTCTAACCAGTCGCTAACGTGACTTGCATTAGCTCCTGAGCAAGCCAAGGTCACCCGGGCTTCGCCCGCCGCTGGTCACCGCCGCACCTGACCCCGGCCGAGCCCTCGGGCTGCAGCGTCCCCCCGCGCCCGGCCCCTCCAGGCCCCCGCCCGGCCCGGGCTGCTCCCGCCGGCCCCCACCGCAGGCAGCC
>VZTO01000022.1:0-14747 GCA_013400615.1 Syrrhaptes paradoxus
TTTCAAAGCTAGGTCTGGCTACTAAGGACCTTACCCACTACAGTTTCCTAGGGATGGAAATACAACAGCCTCTTCGGGCAGCCCACTCCAGTTTTTAAACACCTGCTACACCTGCTGTGCAGAATTGTCACCCTTACACCCAACTCCTCTGCTGCAGCTTGTTCCCGCTGTCTGCTCCATAACAACCCCCCAGGTACATGGTGACAATATCCAGAAACCCCTGGAGACTTCTCCCCTCCAAATTCAATGAAGCCAGCTCCCTACACCTCTATTCCTATGTCATGCGCTCTGGCCCCTCAACACCGCACTCTCCCCAGTATCTCAAACTGGGGCCATGAAACAAACCACAGTATTCTAGACAGGACCTCATGAGTGCCAAGCAGACAGGAAAAATCACTTCTCCCTATCTGACAGCTATGACTTTGCTCACACAGCCTGTACCAGTGCACCTTCTCAGGTGCAAGGATTTGTTTTGGGGTGTTTTTTTTTGTTTTTTAAAAACTTTATGGGGTTTCTGTCAGCCCCTTGCTCCCACTTGAGGCCCCAATGAATGGGAGCATGTTGACTGTTCCTGGTACCATTCACAAACCTGAAGGTGTCCCACTGTTTGGATTAATAACAGTGCTGAACAGCACCAGACTCAGTCCCAGTCCTTGATGTCCAGCTAGTTTTCTTCCCACCTTTTCACTCATCTATCCCATCCATATCTCTCCAATTTGACTATCAGAGACTATGTCAATGTCTTTCTAAAGTCAAGATCAGGGAACACTACCTCTTTCTCTTGATCCAAAGAGACAGCAACAACTTCTTTACAGAAAGCAATCAGGTTGGGCACTCTTCCTAAAATCCATGCTGGCTCTTCACAATCGCCTTCTTGTTCTTTCATGCTTGGAAACAGCTTACTAAACTAAACTGTTGTCTGGGGACTTAACAAAACATTTTCTTTAAGGACTGAGGACACATGGAAAAAAGACTCTCACCATCAAGAATTCTTCCCAATACTTTACATACAAGTTTCTCCTGGAAGTTCTGCCCATTCCCCTCAGCTCCCATCTCCAGTCACAACTAGATTCTGTATCTGTGTCAGTCACTTGTTTTCATGAAACAGCTTATCCTATATTCTGATGAAGAAGATGGGAATTCTCAGGATCTCATCTCTCTCTAGTTTATGAAAACAGGAAAATATTCCTACAATATCCCACTGATTTTTTTTTACCAGATCCCTCCAAAATTCTAAAGGGAATCAATCCATGTATTTCATACCTGAATGTGATTAAGTGCCAATGATTTACTTTCTAAATGAACTTGAAATCCCTGGGACCTGACAAGATGCATCCATGGGTACTGAGGGAACTGGTGGATGAAGTTGCTAATCCACTATCCATCACATGTGAGAAGTCATAGCAGTTCCCGCTGACTGGAAAAGGGGAAACATAACATCCATTTTTAAAAGGGAAAAAAAGACGACCCTGGGAACTACAGGCAGGTCAGTCTCTCCTCTGTGACTGTCAAGATCATGGAGCAGATCCTCCTGGAAACTCCGCTAAGGCACATGGAAAATAAGGTCAGTGGTGACATGGGCTCACTATGGCCAAATTATGCCCGACAACCTTGGTGGCCTTCTTCAAAGGGGTCACAACCTTGGTGGAGAGAGGAAGAGCAACTGACATCACCTACCTGGACTTGTGCATTTGACACTGCCTGGCATGACATCCTTGTCTGTAAATCAGAGACACAGATTTGACAGATGGATCACTCGCTGCATAAGGAATTGGCTGGATGGTTGCAAAGAGTTGTGGTCAACGGCTTGATATCTAAGTAGAGATCACTCAGAAGTGGCATTCCTCAAAGGACAGTATTGGGACAGGTGTTAACATCTTTGTTGATGACAGGGACAGTGGGATTGAGCACACCCTCAGCAAGTTTGCCGATGACACCAAGATGGAGGGAAGGGATGCCACCCAGAGCGACCTGGGACAGGCTTGAGAGGTGGGCCCATGAAAACCTCATTAAGTTTAACAAGGCCAAGTGCAAGGTCCTGCACCTGGGTCAGGGCAATCCCAAGCACAAATACAGGTGGGGCAGAGAGTGGATAGAGAGCAGCTCTGAAGAGAAGGGCTTGGGAGTGCTGGCTGATGAGGAGCTCAATGTGACCCAGTAATGTGCATTTGCAGTCCAGAAAGCCAACTGTGTCCTGGGCAGCATCAAAAGTGTGACCAGCAGGTCAAAGGAGATGATTCTCCCCCTCTAATGTACTCCTGCGAGACCCCACCTGCAGTACTGCGTCCAGCTCTAGAGTCCCCAGCACAGGAAGGACATGGACCTGTTGGAACGAGTCCAGAGGAGAACCACAAAGATAGTCATAGGGCCGGAGCATCTCCCATATGAGGACAGGCTGAGAGAGTTGGGCTTGTTCAGCCTGGAGAAGAGAAAACTCCAGGGATACCTTAGAGCAGCTTCCAGTACCTGAAGGGAGCTACAGGAGAGATGGGGAGGGACTCTGCATCAGGGGGTGGAGTGAGAGGACAAGAAGTATGGCCTTAAGCTGAAAGAGGGTAGATTTAGATATTAGAAAGAAATTTTTTCCTATAAAGGTGGTGAGGCAGTGGCCCAGGTTGCCCAGAGAAGCTGTGGATGCCCCATCCCTGGAGGGGTTCAAGGCCAGGCTGGATGAGGCTTTGAGCAACCTGGGCTGGTGGGAGGTGTCCCTGCCCATGGCAGAGGGATTGGAACTTGATGATCTTTAAGGTCGCTTCCAATCCAAACTGTTCTACAATTCTAAACATTAGAAAACTCATCTTTGTTGAATTAATTGGAACCAGGATTAACCTACCCCACTTCTCAACACAACCTTTCATGCTTTTTTTGCCCCACTCTCCATGGCTTTCACATTTTGTCAAAATTTTGTGGGAACAGAGCCTTTGCTGCTACACTCAAAATTCACCACAGTGTATACATCCTCTGGAGTGCAATCACTATTATCACAGCAAAAGAGGATTTTGGCTGACCCCAGCACTCACTGTGCTTAACTTCCTGTATTTTTACAGTTTTAACACTAGCTGTAACAAAAAAATAGCAAAAAATTAGAGAATTGCATTTAAGTTATGTATTCATAAAAGAGAAGCACAAGATAGATGTTTCTGATGCACCATTTCTCTTCATAGCTGAGGAAGTCAGGAACTCACCTACATTCCCATCTATTACTTCAAGAGTGAAGAAACATGTTGGATCAGATTTGAGTTTAAGTATTCTATATGAAGGAGGTTGATTACCCATTTATTTATTTTTAACAAAGTTTCTCAAGAAGTCATCACAAAAGAAATGAGAAAATACTCTATCAGCTATTAGCTATGTTCCTCTGTCCTCCAGTGGAAAAATGTGCCAGACCGAATGTGCCAGCAATGGGTTTCAAAAACACCCACGTCAAGCTCTACAAAGAGCATACATATTTCAAGGTAATCATTTCCCTGTCTGACAAAGACATATTACTTTCACTTCTCAGGCTAGTTAGAGAAAGCTTCCCAATTTCTGCTCCATTTTCATAAGTAATATTCCAATTCTAGTCTCTCAGAAGAGATCTATTGATTTGTACCTTACCATGATTTTTGATGTTGCCAATAAAAACCTAAATTAGTTCTTGTCTGAGCTAGTTGGATATACCTAATAGAAGACATTCTTTAAGGAACAATCACATACTAGCACAAACAAAGCAGATGACAGCCCCTACAAAACATTTTTCTGGTTGTACACTTTGACTGTCAAAATGTTACAGAAGAGTTATGAAACAAAGCAAAACACTGTCCTGACAACACAATGCTAAGCGTACACACTTTGCCCCGGTGTACCACTAATTCCAGTGTGGAGAATCAAATAGCAATACGAGCGAAGGGTGGCATCTGGCAAAACTCACCTTGGAACGAAGCAACTAGTGAAAGAAAAAGAAGCAAAAGAAGAAATATCCTAAAACTTGTATTTCTGCAATGCTGTGATGTGTCAAAGTGTTTATTTTTGTGTCTGCTTTTAATTAATTTGCAAAATGAAGACTATGAATGTTGAGCATACATGAGGCTGCTAAGAAGAGGAACAATTACCACTTTCGCTGGTACAGTTCAATAATAAAGCCTTGTTTATTCTTTTATAAACAGTGCAGCTTAAAACAAACACTAACTTCAAGAATTTGTCTTAAATATTTCATTGGTACTTTAAATGTTTATTTCATTGGCACTCTGTTATGCTTCAGAGTACAGTTCGTATGAAACATTTAGATGCTAGCTCATGAACCAACTACCCTGTGCACAATGCAATAATTCATACACTTTATGGTAAATAATGTTTCTTCAGCAGAACCAAACTACATTAGTGTATCTGCAGAGTTCACAAGACATGTACAAACTTGGGAAATTCCAAAGACAGAAGTGTACAGAGCACAAGAAACGCTTCTTGACATGCTGTCATAGTTGCTTTTAATTTGTAATTTCCATACCATTTTCTCATCTAAGTATTAACATTTCCATCACCAGACTCCCATATATCATTGCCTTACATTGACACCTGCTGGAAGGGACTGGGATTGTAAACCATTCTGGTTTTCCTCAGTGTCTGATTTAAATCTACAGGCAGACCAGCAATTCTACTTTCCGTAAACTAAGCACAGACATCTGAAAAAACCAAGCCACGTGACTAACAAACAGAAAAACACAGAATTTGCCATTTTAAGCTGCAAGAAAATTCCCAAGGCTATCACTTCATGGATTCTCAATCAGAAAATATTTTAACAGCAGCCTTTGAGAAGTTTGGCGGTTTTTTTTACTACCCCTTGGGTAGATTTAAACTCAACAAATTAAGTATCTAACCATTTACTAAGCTCTCAGGCTAATTAGCAAATAATTATTACCACAAGAGTCACTTAATAGTTCTTGACAAACATTGTGACAAACAAGCTTCTACACAAACAATGTAACCGAATAGGTTTTAAAGCACTTTTCATCTCCTAGTACTTATGAAAAGAATTAAAAACCATGTCTTTACATTAATGAAAAAGGATTTGCCTTATTCACAAAAGCAAACAGGACTGTTTAATGACAGAATCGATAAAGACAAGAATAACTGAGGCATGCTTGTTAAAATAGCTTGTAGGTATACAAACTACTATCATTCTTCATAACGAACATACAACTCCTAGTGCAGCTTTGTAAACAGAAGCACACAAACACCCATTTGAAAAGAATGATTTTCCCCATAAGCCAGAACTTCCTCTACAAGCTTCATTGTTATGAACCAGATACCACAGTACACCCTTGTCTTACTTCCAAACTCTATTACAGAGGTGGGATCTCTTTCACTTGATGTCTTTTTTGTATTTATCATAATAGAAAATACATTTTGGACTGAAGCAAGTATGATGAGTTNTTTGACTGTCAAAATGTTACAGAAGAGTTATGAAACAAAGCAAAACACTGTCCTGACAACACAATGCTAAGGGTACACACTTTGCCCCGGTGTACCACTAATTCCAGTGTGGAGAATCAAATAGCAATACGAGCGAAGGGTGGCATCTGGCAAAACTCACCTTGGAACGAAGCAACTAGTGAAAGAAAAAGAAGCAAAAGAAGAAATATCCTAAAACTTGTATTTCTGCAATGCTGTGATGTGTCAAAGTGTTTATTTTTGTGTCTGCTTTTAATTAATTTGCAAAATGAAGACTATGAATGTTGAGCATACATGAGGCTGCTAAGAAGAGGAACAATTACCACTTTCGCTGGTACAGTTCAATAATAAAGCCTTGTTTATTCTTTTATAAACAGTGCAGCTTAAAACAAACACTAACTTCAAGAATTTGTCTTAAATATTTCATTGGTACTTTAAATGTTTATTTCATTGGCACTCTGTTATGCTTCAGAGTACAGTTCGTATGAAACATTTAGATGCTAGCTCATGAACCAACTACCCTGTGCACAATGCAATAATTCATACACTTTATGGTAAATAATGTTTCTTCAGCAGAACCAAACTACATTAGTGTATCTGCAGAGTTCACAAGACATGTACAAACTTGGGAAATTCCAAAGACAGAAGTGTACAGAGCACAAGAAACGCTTCTTGACATGCTGTCATAGTTGCTTTTAATTTGTAATTTCCATACCATTTTCTCATCTAAGTATTAACATTTCCATCACCAGACTCCCATATATCATTGCCTTACATTGACACCTGCTGGAAGGGACTGGGATTGTAAACCATTCTGGTTTTCCTCAGTGTCTGATTTAAATCTACAGGCAGACCAGCAATTCTACTTTCCGTAAACTAAGCACAGACATCTGAAAAAACCAAGCCACGTGACTAACAAACAGAAAAACACAGAATTTGCCATTTTAAGCTGCAAGAAAATTCCCAAGGCTATCACTTCATGGATTCTCAATCAGAAAATATTTTAACAGCAGCCTTTGAGAAGTTTGGCGGTTTTTTTTACTACCCCTTGGGTAGATTTAAACTCAACAAATTAAGTATCTAACCATTTACTAAGCTCTCAGGCTAATTAGCAAATAATTATTACCACAAGAGTCACTTAATAGTTCTTGACAAACATTGTGACAAACAAGCTTCTACACAAACAATGTAACTGAATAGGTTTTAAAGCACTTTTCATCTCCTAGTACTTATGAAAAGACAATTAAAAACCATGTCTTTACATTAATGAAAAAGGATTTGCCTTATTCACAAAAGCAAACAGGACTGTTTAATGACAGAATCGATAAAGACAAGAATAACTGAGGCATGCTTGTTAAAATAGCTTGTAGGTATACAAACTACTATCATTCTTCATAACGAACATACAACTCCTAGTGCAGCTTTGTAAACAGAAGCACACAAACACCCATTTGAAAAGAATGATTTTCCCCATAAGCCAGAACTTCCTCTACAAGCTTCATTGTTATGAACCAGATACCACAGTGCACCCTTGTCTTACTTCCAAACTCTATTACAGAGGTGGGATCTCTTTCACTTGATGTCTTTTTTGTATTTATCATAATAGAAAATACATTTTGGACTGAAGCAAGTATGATGAGTTGGAGTGGCTTTGCATTATTGTCAGAACAAGACATGGTCATGCACTTTAGTTTTCACACACCTTGTATGCAAAACTCAAGGATAGTTTCACCAAAACACATTGGAAGTTTTAAAGAAACATAAGCAGCAAGAATAAAGAAAAAAAAAAAACAAGTTCAAAGGCAGGCAAATAGAATTTCTAAGTGCTTATGTCAGCATATAGCTGAAGACCTCTCAAATTTTGTATTCTTCTAAAGTTACACAGCAGGACCCTTATATTTAAGTTCAACAGTCCACCACAGTCCACCACGACCATTTCAGACAAGCTTTAACACCACAGTAGTATTAACTTCTGGACTTCACAGACCAGTTTGAATTTTTTTTAATTTTAATCTGGTGCAAGATCAACCTACATAAAAAAAATATTTTTACTAGGTAGCTTAGATCATTACCACAGTATTTAAGTTCTGAACTAATGAAGCTGTTCAAAAAAGTAAACACGGTCTCAGTGGAGGTAGAAAGTCAGCCACCAAAACAGGTAACAGCCAAAATACCAACACGAGTGGTAGTCTATGCCAACATGCTTTTCCTCTAACTATTCCTTATTTTTTATCTCCGATAGAACTCTATAAATACAGGCATGTGAAGCCAAAATTCCACGGCTGCGTATTCATCTGCTGAACTCATTCCTAATTAAAAGTTTCATAAAGCCCAAAAGCAAAAACACTGGGCATGGAAGAATGCAGTTATTCTACCTAATGGGTACATAGGAGTTAAAGTGCTGCATTTACCGAGAATTAACTAAATCCCTTTGAAAAGGAGATGTGGTAGCATCTTACAAAAGATCACTGAACATTAACAGTTTCCTTCTGAATGCTTAAACGGCAAGCAAGAGAGCACTTTAAAAAACTGCATCACTCTGACAAGCACAGGGGTTTTTCTATTGCATTCTTTAGCAAAACACATACATGAGAGCATGCCAGGTTCTCTCACACTAAATAAACACACACTAGATAACCTAGATACTTTGGACACTCATCCCATTCTTTCTTTCTTTTCTTTTATCTCAAAGAAAACAGAGTTAGTATTAGACACTCTCGAGATTAAGGGCTTACATTTCTTACCTTACAAAGCTTCTGGTAACGGGGAGAAGAAACTGCCATCCTCTGTAAACGATGCAACAACACCACAACTTTCTGCAGAGACGTTCTCACCACAGCCATCATTTTAAGTTTGCCACACTTCTGAAGACACCTCAGAATTTGCATTATAAATGAAAAGCAACTATCATTTCCTCCCGGTCACTGGACACTGATTTGCCAGCTTCCTGAGCATGCTCTCTTCCAGGGCTGCTTTTGCAAGCCACGGGCTTTATACGTTTCAAAGACAAAGGAGGTTGATACAGCATAAGTTTCTCTCCCAAAATAATCCCACTAAACAAATGCAAAAAATAACAGCCTTCACGGGTTCTTCTAACCGGTGCTGCTCAGCTCTGCTCATACAAGAGGGGAAATTAAGTTGTGAGCAGCCGAGCATCTGCCACCATTCAGGAGTGCACTAAATAGCCAGGAAAGGTTATTTAAAGCCTGAATGCTGCAAGAACAAAAAAGAAATTCCTTCAGGAAGACAGCTCCAGTGTATCACAACAGTTGTTCTCCCGGAGTAGCTGCTTTCTATCAGCAGAGTGAGCATTTGCTCCCTCACTCTGGGAAAGGATGCTCTCGCTCTCGGTCTAAACGCAGCTCTGGCAGAGCTGTAGAGCAAGTAACAGACTGTGCTATAAATCTTGAGAGGAGCAGAGGGATACCTGCCCTAATTATATCAGCCATACGTTTAAAGCTAATAAATCACACAGGTGCTTCTCAAAACTAGATTACCCGATACAAAAGGAAAAACCGCAGGAGGAAAACCTCTCTGCTATAAAAACTCTTAAAGCTAATTTAGCCAAAGGGCTCTCAAAGGATTCTCACTTGCACCACCAAGTAAGAATGTTTTTCAGGAGCTGTTTCCAATTAAAATATTTTCTTAAATGACTTATTAGGACAAGGAAGAATAGGCTTTTGACAAATTAAAAGCATACAGTTGCGCCATCACTGCTTTTTCTAGCCATCCGTGAATCCAAAGACCTAACATCATTTTGATGTTTTTCCCATGACGAAGCAGAATTATTTAAGCCATCTAAGGATGGCAGTAGGACACTCAAGAGTATGGAAGTGTTTTTCTACCAGTGAAGCACTCACAATGCAATACAGCCATTTCTTATTGCTTCCAAAGGTGCTGTGATGAACCTACTTCAGCCTGTATCAGAGGGGCTGCTGTAGCAGAGGTTCAGGGATGCCATTATCAGAGCAGTAGGTGCTAAACACTATTACAAGTAACCGTATTATTTAATATGCATATTGCCACATGAACATGTACATTTCAAGCACAACAACCAGCACAGTATGAAGGCACCAATTAGCATGGCAAGCTCGTATGACCCTAGATAATGTATAGCTTAGATGCCAGTGCCTTATACACTGGTTTGCCTCTTCTTGGGCACTTTTCATCTGACAGGTGCAGGTTCTTTATACGGGACACTTAAAAACTCTTCCCATCTAATTCTGCTAACACAACTTTTTCATTCTTATTTTTAGAACTGAATCAATATTTCTACCAGTCCTCAGGCAATCCCCTTCTATCTCTACTCTCTTTTGTTCACCATCTGCCCAGTACCCCCGACACCACCATTCTGAGGAAACAGCCTTCATTCCACTCTGTGTATAGAAGTCTTACCACCTTTATTCTCCACCTTGCCAGACTCACCTCCTCACTTTCCTCATCTCCACCACTCATTTGAACCATTCCTCTGTACTCCATTGCTCTTGGCTTATGCCTGCTCCTCTCTCGCACCACAAGCCTGTTCCTTTGACCTACCATCACTAGCTAGTAGGCTGTTACTGAACATCCTACGAAGAACATACTGAGACATCAACACCACTGAGACATTCAGAAATAACTCTGCAAGAGCTCAAACCTCTTCTGTGTAGGTCCACACCTGCCTTCTTCTAGTTCTGCTTTTTTCCTTCCCAGCTAATATGCAAGTTTGAATAAAGCAGCGAGACAAACGAATAGCCCACTACTAGTCCTGTTGGTTTTAATTTACAATGAAAACAAGTCTTTCAAGTTATTTTGAACACCTTTACATCTGTAGGTACAGGACTTCACACACATGGACTCAGGATTACTTCTTACTATTTCCTAGCTCATTTTCTGCATCTTGCTTCAAATTAGGTTTTAACATCTTTCAGGCAGCTGCTAAACATTTTGCAACACAGACTAGAGTGTTTCAGACCCAAAAGTCTTCTGCAACATTTAATTACTGAATTAAAGACTGATGTCAGAATTGAGAATTTCCTTCTTTTAAAAAATAAATTGTTACTGCACTCAAGGTCTGCGTTATTTTCATAGCACTGTTGCTAGCCTCAGATGTTGCAATGGAAGACAAAACAAGGCCTCACAGTGCCAAGGTCACCAATTCCACTGCAGACTGGCTTGAGCTGCAGCCAAAGTCAGCCCCAAAAGTTATGGGGGACAATCCTCCCATGCACACACACAGATGCCAGTTTAACAGATGATCCTATTTTGAAAATACATTAGGTACAACAACAACAACAATGAATTCATCATGTTTTGTCTAATTTCAGCACATATTTCAACTAGAATTCATCACACCTTAAACTCAGTAATGTTTTACTCAATGCACAGGCTGTGGGGGCAGAGGCATCTTCACACAGAGTGGAGAAATTCACAAACCCTGCATTCTTCTTACAACCATTTAGAAGAAATAATTCTTTACATATTCAAAGCAGCACAAATAGAAGAACTTTGCTATTTTATACCACCCAACAGGGGAAGAAAAGGAACTGATCTTTGCTTAATCAGCTATTAAGCTTAAGAACTTGCAAGGGAGCAGGCTTGATTTTTTTAAGGTACAGCAAGATGTTAGAGCTTCATTTTATTTTCAGAAGTTCATTTCAAAAAAAAATTTTGAAAACAACATTCACACGTTCAGGAAAAAGACAACACACAGAGTTCACATGAAGTAAACAGGACAAAGGAAATTCATATATCATACAAACAAAATCCTCTTAGCCAGTGATATTCAACCTTTTTCTGCCACAATCCTAAAGATATTAATTTTTTTTAAGAGAGCTGTCAGGTCTCCGTAGCCTTTCCTCCTATTTTCCCTCAATACACTGTAACCTTAATGCAGATTGAACCCAGCTCCTCTCTCCCTCCTACCTTCCCAAAGAAGATGTATGGGATATGCAACGGCAGGAACAGCCAAATGATGCGGTACTTGGCTAGTCCGTGCTTCTTAACCAGGGAGAAGGGAGCACCTTTCCAGATTTTAGACAAGCTACGGTGTCCATATATTAGAAAGCACTACAAGTGGTGTTAGTCAGCCTCCTCAGTCACTTCTTAGGTTTCCAAGTCTGTGGCCTGTATAGGAAGTAAGGCCAGACAGGGAATTGCTAGGCAGCAGGAGAGGAAGAAGAGGTGAAATAAGCACAACTTCTTGAATTGCTGGAAAAGCAGGAGGAAGGCAGCAAGCAGGGATAAGAGACAGTGCAGCCCAGGAGGGCTTTACTTGGAGGGAAGTTGATCAAAGTGTTTGGTTGGACAATCACACAACATGACTTGGTTTAATCAAGTACACGCTTCATGAATACACTCACTCTCCAAGGACATTTCAGAGTCCTCAGTGCCGCAGACACCCACAAAACACATTTCAAGCCTAAGGAAGAAAAATCTGCTTCCTTCACACACCTGATTCCTAATACTGTTTTTTAAACACATTCCAACAGGCTGCAGGTTGCCCCACTTCAGTAGACAGCTTTCCTTTATAACATTTACCATTTAGAAAAAGCATGAATAGCAGTAGTATTATTCAGTTTCTCACCTGCATCTGCCTTCGGAGTTCCCTTACGCAGGCACTGTCCTGAGCAGTGTTCTCACGCTGGGATGCATCTGCTAGAACATTAACTGTTGTCTCTGCCTCTTGAAGCCACTTGAGAAAGCTCTCCAGATCCTTGTGTGAAGCCTGTACTGTCTTCAGCTCTGTCTCCAAGAAATTCTGCCTGTCAACAGCTCTGAAAACAAGACAAGTGTCAGAATATTCCCCCACTACTTACAGCATTACATACATCACAACGAAACTACTAAAAGGAAATCTGAAAGTTATCTCTATTAAGAAACTATACATCTGTTACAGCTTGTTTTATCATTATTTATATCACTGTTTCTCTGGTTATTTTATCTATATCTACCCACAGATGTTCTGAACTGTTTGTATAAGTCACAGCCCTTTTTAAAACAGCATGCACGTGGAAGAAGGTTGGTACAAACATAAAAAACTGGTTTTTCCTTTTTAAGCATTACCATCATGGACTTAGATTACCCCAAATGGTAGAAGTGTTAATCCTATCTGTGAAGAGTGTGAACGCTTTTCCTCATCAACAGAAATCATATGGAACAGAAGCATTGAGGGTCTGGGGGACTTCTTTTACAGTGAGCAGAAAAATTCACTAAATTTGTAAGAGTTAAAATGCTGAGGTATGAAAAAATCAAATGTTCATTCTCTCTGCTAAAATACAAGACTGGTTGGTACAAACATAAAAGTTTTTGTTTGTAAGAGGATCTTTTAAGATGTACGGATCTAATTTTTAAAAATTGGATTATATTGTTGGTAAGCAACGTCAAAAAATTTCCTAGGAAAAAAGATCACATATTTCTGCATAAGAGAACTGTTTTCTTTCATGGAAATGAAACTCAGATGGGAAACTGTTATAGTCAGCAATTTTAAAAGCTCTGATTAACAACGTTAATTAAAGCATGACAAGCTAATTTTCATCCATTTAAGACTGTTATTCCACAGTATCTCTTTTCCCAAAATCAGGACAAAAGACAAGCTATCCCACACCAGCACACTGTACAGAAATCCTTAACAGTGCTACTATCTAGAACACTGCTGCTAAATAAGTAGGCAGTTCGATTTTACTTTCACATCAAGCACTAATCATATTGTAGGATTTCAGGGCTAAAGGGGCATTTAATTTCAAGCAAGACAAGGCCAAAACACTCAGCTTTTAGCATCTTAGCTAGGTGCATAACCAACTGAATTTTCTACAGATTAATTGCAAAAAGACAGTGTTGCACCCTTCCACTTTAGGAGGTTAGGTCTTATGTCTCTTGTTACCAATTGTTTTATCCAAAATAAGACTGTGTGAATCATTCTTGACTTCATGCTTGCCCGAGTTTTGGCTACTGCTAAATGACTACCAGGGCAAGAAGCCTTCTTTCTTACTTCTCACTTCAAGCTCTGGAATGCTTCACCCACTCTTGAGAAAAAGTAATAAAAAGTATGCTAGGGATTACAAATGCTTTGATAGACATTACCTAGAAATGACAACAAACACAAGCTCAAAATTAGAGCACACCAAGGAACTGCAAGAAAAATGTAAAGTAAAACCAGTTATGAGCTCCGACTTCAAAACCCTCTCCCTCTGCAGGGATTTTCTTCCCTAGCAGGGGGTTAAGGCTAAAGGTGGAAGTGTTCTTCACTGTGACAACAGGAAGAACAGACTGGTAATAAAGGTGACCTTCAAAGAAAAAGAAAAGCCCCAAAGGATGAAACACTAAGTGACCCAGATCTTCGAGTCTGAGTACTGACGTACTGGATGGGAACTGAGACAACCTGAACTTTGTAGCTAATAACATTCATTGAAGAATGTCATCTTCAGCCCAAAGTTTTAATTTCTCAAACTTTCATCTTGGCTGAAATTAAAGGAAAGAATGAAATCCTATTGCAGTCAGGGGAAATCATATAGAAGGCTTCCATGGTGAATTGTGGGCATTTCCATCATCAAAACTCAGAACAGTTTCACTGTAATTGACTAAATATCTACAGTAGCCCTAAATGCTGCAGTAAAAGAGAGGTGACTGCAATACGCATGTATACATAAAATACAAGTTTAAGACACAAACGGCTACACAGACCAAAACCTTGTAATTACCTTTGGTTCAGATTAACCCAACAAGCATTCATTTGGTCAGTTGTTTCCTTCACCCTCCTGGTGTCATCATCACGATACTCTCGAAGAAGTTTATTAGAAAGATCATTGAATGCAGCTACCGTGATGTCACCTCTATGCAAATCCTGTACTAACAGCTACAAAGCAATTCCAGAATAAGAGAGTGAAATACAAATCAGATTTTTCATATTATGCATTTTATGATACTATAAAACTCTCCTTTTTTTAAACAAATGTGCATATTTTTCATCTAAAAGATAAATATTAAAAGAAAATCTACAGATACTAAGCGTCCTGACACTGAACCAATCAAAATGCAAACAGGTGAGCAAAACAATATCTGCCAGAACCACCAAAGGCTAGAAAAATACCTCTTGTATTTTGCTGTCAACAGAACTGAAAACACGTCCATATTTTTAGTACCATGAATAAGTTTAAATTATTATAATGATTATATAAGTGGCAGCTAAAAGTGGCATAAATGAAGTGCACAACATGATAAGTTGATTTCATTGTTTTGTAGGGGTGTTTTGTTTTTTAAATGAAGAGAATACATCGGATGTGGTTGCTTGCTGTGGCAGGGTATACTTAAGGTGCCTTGACTCCCCCTCTACTCTGCTCTCG